>OY764961.1:120535807-120679660 GCA_963668005.1 Melieria crassipennis
TAAGTTGGCTTGCATTTTATGTAATTTGTGTAATTTTTGCCAATCTGGGTCGTTTTCGACCCGTTATATGCCGAAGCGTTTTGTATTAGAATTTAATCATGATTTCATAGCAAACGCAAGTAAAAGTGTAAGTTATTATTTAGTTTATTTCAAATAAAAAAGTTTATTGTGATAAAATGTTAAATTGTTAATGTCAAAATAAAAAAGAGCTTGTCTGCTGCTGATGCCTAAAAAAATCTGTAAAAATAAGCGCAACCGCAATGTGTGTAAAATTCCTTGAAAGTGTTTAAAAACTACAATTAAATATTTCCATTGTATTTTATTTGAAGTTTTTGAATAAACCTTACCAAAAATTTTTGTTTTAAATAAACGTTCATTTTTGTACTAACTCCCATATATGAGGGTCGAAAAAGACCCTAACCTAAGATTAGTCGTTTTTTTTAACATAGGTCTACGGTTAGTTAAACATATTTTGTAAAAAAAAAACAAACTCATTCAAACTTTTCGTTCGAAAAATCATTCTGGCTGACCTCTTCAAGAATATACAAATTACATGTTACTCATACGCACCGGTGCCTAAGTTCACGGCGTACAAAAAAGAAACGCACTATCTGGTGCAGTATAAAACTTTGTTGTTTGCTTATGTTGTTGCCGCCTTTACTGATGACAGAAGTCGCATCTGCTTTGCAGCATTCTTGGTGACAGTTGCGAAAAGTAGCAAAGCCAAGGCTTAGTGGCAAGTTGCCTTAAAAGACAAATTGCAACTGCAACAAGAACAATGAGGTACACAAGCAAAGTCTAAAATCTCACCTAGACTAAAGCATAGTTTTGTTAACAATTTAAAACAAGGCTAAAGTTATTGGACAATATTTTACAATTAAGGTACAAAACTGCTTCCAAAGAGTTTAAAAAAAAACAATAGTAATAATTTTTTAAACTTGCATTCTTTAAAATCACAATACAAATTGCAAAATTTAGAAAACACTGCGCTATGATTTAATTGAAACTCTTAGCTTCAAGTAGTTGTCAAATGCAACAAAAACTATACGCACATATATACTCACGAATGTCTCTAACGAATGCATAAAGTGGGGGTTTCGTATTATTAAATAAAAATTTTGGCAGACAGGTACACACACACACACAGCATGCACCCACACACATGAAGCATACTTAGGCACAATGAATGTCAAACCCGACTGCATACTTTTGCTCAGGCACATAACACACACACACACACAGACACAGTTAAAGTCACACACTGTCGGGGAGTTGGCTTTTGATGCTTTTCATCTCTATAAAAAAAAAAACGTATAAAGAATGCACATTGGCGCATACGCTGTCGAGGTATTTTTTTGTTTGTTTTAATTATTCCACTTTTACTTTTCACTTTTCTATGTTTCCTTTTGTATTCATTCGCATATTTAACTGCAATTTGTGCCATGTGTGCATTTTTATGCATTCTGCGCTCGCTGCAATATTTCTTGTGCACCATTTGCATTATGTTGTTGTTGTTATTGTTGTAGTGATGGTGATGAAGGAAAAATAGTTTAAAAAAAAGAATATAAATGTTACATGTTAGCATTTTTCGTTTGTCTCACTTACCGCCCTGTTACTTGCACACTAAAGTTAAATGTCATGGCCATAATTGCGACCATAATATCAGCCATGGCTAAGGAGACTACAAAGTAATTCGTTATAATTCTGCAAAGATACGAAAAGAGAAATTGTTCGAGTACAAAATGCTGGCACAAAGGTTGAGCGAATGGTTTGTAACTGTGTGTGTAGTATTGTGTGCATTAATGAAATGAATGAATTTTGCGAATGAATTTTTGTACGAGATATGTGCTCATAACTGAAACAACCGGAAAAAAACTGGTTTTTCGAAGATTTTTCGAAAACGCTTCTTAAAAAAATTTTTTGATTTTCAGTTTCGTGTTCAGCGGCCAAAAGTTAGTCTAGAAAAAACTTTTATTTGTATGTGCATTTTTCTTGTCGACTGTCCGTCGGTCAGAAGATAATACCTTAGCCTTTCCAGCGATTTTCTAAATTAGATGAGATATGGGAAAGTTACTGACGGTGAAAGTTGTAAAAAAGTGAATTTTTCGACCAATTTAAAAAATCATAAATTTTCGAATGTTTTTTTATAGATAAAATAAATGTTCTCCTCTGGTTTTAAAATCTAATATGAAAGACATATTATTTGAGCAAATATTAAGCCTAACATCAATAGAATTTAAAGAAAAATGACAGAGTTATGATGCACTGAGTGAAAACACCAACTTTACATTTATTACACCGTGCGAAAAAAATTTGTTATTTTTCCGAGACCCATCCAAATGTTGATATAGACGTGAAACCAGAGGTCATTTAAAGTATCCTGGCATAGTGAGTTTTTCATTTTCTGACCCAAAAACCTTCTTAAAGGACTTTAAAATTTTAAGGACATACACATTTAAAATATTTTTAAATATTTGCGGTTGCGCAATGATGAAGATATGGGTATCAAATGAAAGAGGAAAATCGCCTCCTTTTTACTAAATTTTCTATTTTGACCTTTCAGAACTTTGAAATCGAATAAAATTTAGATGTCTGAATCTACAGATTGAGATCCAAAATATGTATGTTTTCCTGACATATTTTGGTCCTTGGTTTTGGTTTGTGTTAGTCGGATGATTCGTTTACGAGATATATGCTCATAACTGAATCAACAGGGGAAAAACTGTTTTTTCAAGGATTTTTCGAAAACGCTTCTTAATAAAATTTTTTTAATTTTCAGTTTCGTGTTCAGCGGCCAAAAGTTAGTCTAGAAAATACTTTTGTTTTTAGGTGCACGCGATTGACCCATTTTTTGTGGAGTAGTGTCATTAACAGTACAGGTCCGAATTGAGAGTTTGGCCGTAAGAGAGCAGCTCAGAGTAAATTATTTCCTGCCAATTGCACAGTTAATCCTTCCTGCCCGCCAATCCTTGCTTGGCCTTCAGTCGGTGCAATTATTTCATTGCTTGATACTTAGTATTGGTCCGAATTTAGGTCGAGTTTGAACGTTGGGGGCGATTCGACCACGACTGGTTTCATTTGACGTTTTCGGAAATGATCTACTTTTTATAATCGGTCACCATTGGTCACTTTAAATTTTGATTGATTTTGTTAAGATTCAGCAGCGATTCGCACATGCAAATTTTTTTTTTATTTAACTCTTATGGCGCCTATCCATCGCGCTACGTTTGGTATCCAGCCTTTTACATCGAAGTGGTTCCAAAGGGTTGCTTGTGCAATGTTTAGCTGTTGGGCAATCAAAACAGTGTTTACGTGACGTTTGGATTCGACGATTTCCATGATTTTAACGACATTTTTGACAATTACCCTTCCAGTGTGTAGTGCATCTTTGATATAAAAATTACTCTATAGGGCATTTCACGTCAAGCGGACAACCAAAAAAAAAGTGAGGTCATGAATGTTGTTTATATTCGGGTCAGTTATACTTCTAGTAGACGTGGATGTGTACACCGAATTTTTTTTTCGTATAATGTTTTATTGCTGAGTTATGAGCTTTTAAAAATTTACTAAGAATAAAACCATGAATTTTTGGATTCTTATTATCTGTATCAATTCATTTGTAAAAAAAACTAAAAAGTATTGTTTCTGATGGTAAAAAAATTGTTGTTTTTTTGTTTTTGTCGAATTTTAAATTTAAATTTTTTTTTATGTATAGTAAACCGGAAGTGAAAACTTCAAATCGATGTTTGAGAAACTTCGACACTTTTTTTTTATAATTCTTTTAACTTAAATTAAAGCTTGAAATGTACTGATTCTCCACAAAATAAATTAAAACGTGATCGCCAATAGTTTAATACTTAGAGCACATACAGTACATTCACATATGTAGCTATGAGCACTTTCTAAGCTAACATGCTAAAATAGTACGCTTTTAATATTTTATTCCTTCATTCTAACATGCAAAAATATAAAAATTAACAATTTCTTTAAATAAAATATAATTAACAATATAAATATACGCATAAGCGCGACCATAAGCGCTATACACATTATTTACCAAACTTCAAGTTTTTTTACACCTTTAAATATATTTGCGAATTTTTAATATTCACTTAAAGCGTTAATGAAGTCTTTATTTGGTTATTTATGGCTAACAAACAATTATAAAATGTCTGCTGAAAATTAAAAAAAAAAAATGTTTAATGTTATTCCGAAAATTAAAATGCTTTCCACAGGCTTGGCAAAGGATTAGAAAGCATTTTAAAAAGCATTGTGGCAGCGAAGGAATGAGGACGCTGGCTTAGTAGCGACTTAGCAGTGCTGCCATTAAAAACCCGCCCACACCCACACCCACACACACCCACATCGACGCTCATACAAACTCTCAAAATATACCAGGACACGCTCGCCCCGCTATTTATGCGTTCATTAACGCGATTATGCGGTTTTTTGTCGAGGCAATTGCGGCCGCTTGGCAGCATGTCTGTGCGTCTGACAGAGTACATGAAAAAGTTGTAAGCACACAAGAATTAGCAGCACTTCATGCGGCCCGAAAACATTCGTGTCTGAGTGTGCGCCGCCTTCGCGCATATTTTGTATCAATCATATTTTAAACGCGCGAAATACAAAATAAACTGTGAACTGATGTGAATAGACACGCGGTGACTCGGTGGGCGGACGATTTAAATTTTAAACACATAAAACGCCAGTTAGACGGGCTGCAGGAGTTGACTCCTGTCGGGCGATTTTTACTGCGCGGCCGATTAAATTTGATGCTGCTGTGTTTGGATGTGTGTGTGTGTGTGTGTGAGAAGCAGTTTTGGCATTTTGTTTGCAGCTCTGCGTACTTTGTCTGCTTCATGTTTCTCAATTTTTTCCTCATACTTTTTAGGCCATGTGCTTTTCTGTATTGCCACCTCCTCTCATGCACCGCCTGCTGTCGCTTTCAATTTGCTCGCTTGCTGCGCCCGTTTGTTGGTATGTGCATTTAAAAATCGCTTATCTATCCGCCAAGGCGCCACCATTACGGCCCCGTGAAGCTGGCAGCGGTGGCATGGCTGGCATTTAAGCAGCTGCTGTTGTTTCGGCCTCATGGCGGCTGCTGGCGCTTTTAAAGCCACATGCGGCAACCAGCATTACAAGGCACCGAATTATAAGCTACGTAAGTGGTCGTGGAAATAGGAGGAAGTATGGGTGAACTGCCTGCACGAATGCTTTGTTAATGGGCTCGTAAGCGTTAAGTGTGCAATACGGCTTTCCATAGCTCACTCGATGCGCTCCTGTTGTGTTGTTTTGCATATTTTGCAAAAAATCGTTTTATATCTGCATTTCGGTGCGTTGCCGTGTGTGTGTGTGTGTGCTGTATTAAAGTACTTTAGTACGCATCTCTTTCTTAGGATACTAAAAAGTTTCTGTGTGTACTATGGACCCTATTCGCGATTAAGGCCAGGTTCCTCCAAAAAACACTTTTTTTTCAAAAAATTCTATTTATTGTTAAAAAATAATTTGAAAATAAATTTTTTTACAAATAAAAGTACATACATTAAACTACTAAAAAACATGTTTTTTTTTGTTTTTGTTATTATGGTGGCTCCGAAAACAGCTGCTCAAACTCGTCCGATTTGTTGATGAGTGTCACCATTTCTTGGAAACGAATCATGTGAAAGCAAAAAGCAAAACAGTTTCATATGTTGTATCGAATTGTCTATGTTCGGAACTAGAATAAAACATTTTTACTGAAAAATAAACAAAATGGCGTACTTTTTAATTTTTGACCCTTTTTTTGCACTTTTGATTGTTAATAACTTTTTTAAATAACAATGAATATTTTTGGTTGTAGTTCCGACCATAGAAGACATTTAAAGAGTAAAATTCCGTTTGGTTCATGATGATAAGTGAAATAGTTTTGAAATACGAGTGACACTCAGTTGAAAAAATGTAGTTTCGAGAAAAAGCCGATTAAAGATTTTATTCGTAGAAATTCCGCTTGAGCGCGCACCGTCCTCCCTTATCTCAACCTACTTCTAGGCAGCGCATACCTTCGGGACTAATTATACATCATTTCTAAGAGTATTTTGTAGCAATTTATAGAAAAAAAAAATTTCGATTTTTTGAAAATTGTTTGAAGGAACCTGGCCTTAACCCGAATGTGCTGGAATAATTTTTTTTTTAATTTTGTGAAAAACATTTTTTGTGCGATTTAATATGAAGCACTTTGAAAAATTAAATTTTTTAGTTCATGTTTATTGTGACCAATATGATCACGCTAGGCGTTAACAGGTTAATGTTCAGCTAAAGTGGCCAATATTCAGTCAGGTCAACCAATGTAATTTTCTTAATTTTTTGTCATTGTACTCATTGCTTTAAAACATATTTTTATGAAATTAATTTTGATTTATAATTTTAGTTAATTTTATTTACTTAGTCTTTTTGATTTCAATAAGTTTTTCTTTTAGCCGACTTATACCTTCACAGTTTCAATAATTCGATTTGTTTCCTTATTCACTGTACACATTGTTCAAACTCCCAATTCCTATTTTTCTTATCTTCTTCTTCTTCTATATATATAAAAGAAAGTGGATGTATGTGTGTAAGCGATTCACGTTCAAACGGACTGGCCAATTTCCATGAAGTTTTTTTGTTGGATTCGTCTTGAGTCAGTTCAGGTTCGTGCGAAAAGAAAATCCCGGAAAATCTATTGGAAAAGTCGAAAAATCCCTGGAATTTTCGACCGAGAATTCTGAATATTTTCAGACGATTATTTTGGAACCATAAGTCGCACATCAATTACATTCACTACGAACTGACTATTTAGTCATGTTCTTCGACATTGGGAATGGGGGTGTATTGGACGAGGGGGCGTGGCTCTACCCATAAAAGCCACATTTTAAAAATGGGATAACTTCGAATTTGTAAGGTGCACAGCATTGAATTTTAGTATACCGTCGTCTCATAGATGAGTCATTCTACTAGCAAGATTTGATGGGCATTGGACAAGGGGCGTGGCAAATTTTGTGTGACCCAAATATTCCGCTGAACTATAAGTCGCACACAATGAAACTAAGTACGAACCTACCATTTATTCATATCTTTTGCCAGAGGGAATGATGAGGGTATTGAACATGGGGCGTGGCACAGTAATACATGCCAAATCTTTAATATAGAATATCTTTGAAATTGTAAGTCGTACAATACTGAAATTTAGTACCCCGTCGTCTCATAAATGAGTCATTGGTAAGTCATAGATGAGTCTATTGGTAAGATTTTATGGACAAGGGGCGTGGCACATTTTTTGTGACCCAATTATTCCGTTAAAATATAAGTCGCACAGCAATGCAACTAAGTACCAGCCTACCATTTTCCCTTTCGACAGAGCGAATGGTGCGGGTATTGAAAAAGGGGGCGTGGCACCGCCCATATAACTTAAATCTCTATATATAAAAGAAAGTGGCTGTATGTGAGTTACGGCATCACACTCAAACGGACCGCCAAATTTGCATGCGTTAGATGTTTGTTAGATTCGTGTTGAGTCAGTTCAGGTTTAGGTTGTACTTCAATTAATTCAAATGTTGTGCGAGACGAAGTTTGCCGGGTCAGCTAGTTATGCATAATTTTCACTTTCATTTTCTTCTAATGCCTCGTTTTGTTTAACATATAAAGACTGTTGTGTATGTGAACGACCGTGCGTTCCGTTGCCAGCTGTTCCGTTGGGAACTGACACAAGGGACATATTGGGCCCTATTTCGGCTTGGCGGCCATTATCCTTATTTCTTCATTGAATTATAATAAATTCAAACGAATTTCAAGAATATTAAACTGGCTGGTTCCCAATTTGTCCATAAAACCATAATATGTATGTATTATGCACAACAACAAGAAATAAATTCGACACAAACATAATATAAATAAATTGTCTAAGTAATAAACACAGCTGCTGAGGTATGTGAAACTTTTTTACTTATGGCTAATGCTTTGTTTTTAGTAGAGACATGTCAATGCTTTGGTTTTTGTTATACTTTCGATGTCAGTGGCGTAGTCAAAGTTGTTTATCAGTGGAGATGGGAACGTGATCAAAGCCGAGGAGCGTTAAAGTAGCAAAAACTTCTGAAACTAAACTAAAGAATTTAAATTTGTTTAAGACACTGAACGTCTGTTGTGCGCCACATCAGCGACGCCTCTGTTTTTAGTATTTATGTGTTTGCGACAATATAAATTAAAATCTTAATTTTATGATAAAATTGAGAAAACAGAAAAGTTTTATTGCATTGATAAGCGACATGAAGATTTTGGCGACATCATATCGCCACATGCTGCACGATTTCATAAGCATTATTTTGTTTTGATTTTAGTATGAATTTATGATTTTGAATTTGGCAGTGCTAAGAAATTTGTGGCTAATAAAATAAAAAACTGTATAAGAAATAAAATTAATGAAAGTGTGAACACATCGTTGGGCAGTTTGGAAGTAAAAATTTCAATAAAAAAAAATAAAAACAATAAATAAAATACACAAAAGTGTGTGAATAAAAAAAACAAAAAATCAAAATAAATAAATAAATAAATAAAATACGCAAAAGTATTTGAATTTTAAATTCAACAAATAAATAAAATTTTTAAACATGCACGTTTAATAATTATTTCAACATTTCTCTTTGAACTAAATGCCAGATTCTACTTAACACCACAAAGGGCAGTCGATTCAAGATAAGCCGCCAAGCGGAGATGTCGCCCAGCCGCACATCGACGCAATTGCCTCGTAATGAATGTTGCAATTCGGTGTGTTCAATATCTCAGCCAGTGTTGCCACTTATCAGCGATGTACAACACACAGTTGAGCACCGCACGCTCGCTATAGTTGAATTTATCACACACACACATTCACATTGCCAGCCGCCCAGCAGCCTCCCTGCTGCCGTCTTTGTACGCACCAGTCCGCCGTTGGCGCTCGCAGCCGCACTGCCACATGCCGCGTTAATGATTTACAATGCACAAAAGCCGATAAAGACAAAGATAACAACGAATGGCAGCAGAAAAGAAATGAAACGAGTGAAAATACCTAAACGAGTGCAGGTGAAAAACATCAGCAATAGAAGTGCGTAGAAAAAATCGTTATCGTTGTGTTCCGTGCAGGCATTAATTATGCTTCAGCCGTATGTCGATGCCATTTTGTCGCTTCTAATGCCACATTTTGGTCCTTCACCACGTCCAACGTTTCGCGTGCGAATTACTTTTTCGAGTGCGCATAAATTGTGTCCATACGCGCTTTTTCCCTCTTTGCTCGCTTTTCATGCTTTTCACGCGCGCCTCGATTTTCCGCATTGCTTAAAGCATTAATTTTTTTACTGCCTTCATTCCCACTTGCGTTGGCAGCTTAAATGCTAATGCAGCTGCTTATGCTTAAAGTAAAATAAACGGCACGGCTGGCGCGTCGGCTGCTGGCCAGCGAGGCGTTAGCGTGCAATTAATTTTCCTCGAATTGAAGCTTCTCAGCTCGGCTACAGCAAGGCGCCAGGAACGCTCTCGGCATATCCTTGAAAAGCACGTTTTTGTTTTGCTATTTTTCTTTTGTGGCATTTTTAAGCTGCTTTCTGGGTATTAGGAGCCACAGTGCGGTGACGAGGGGCAAGTAGAAAAATTAAATGGAAATAGTCTATACGAATGTTCTTTTAGAATGTTCTGTTGAAAATTGTACACAAAATGCAGCAGTCTTAATGGAGACGAATTTTTGAGTCTCATGACATGAATTGGAATTAAATTGACGTTCGGTTGTGGTGGAATCTATTTTGGTGCACCCGAAGCAAATTGAAGCGGTCCGTCAGTGAATTAATTTATGCGCTCTCGACATTTCTTTTTATGGTTGATTTTTAGTGAATTGAGATATATATCAGTTGAAATAAATGCGGCGAGTGTGTTTTTTTGCTATAAAAACCTAATCCGAATAATGCTGTTCTCTTGTTTTCTGAACTACAAACAAAAGCAGTAAGGAGTAAGGAAACCCTATTTGAATAGACGCGTTCTGTCTGTAAGCATATCTAATTTCTATTAATTCATTTTGCATTGGATATGAACAAAATTTTAATTATCGTCTATTCGATGACTTTGCTTTCATTCAAGGTTAAACAACTTTATTGCTATTTTTTTTATTGGTATACAAATTTAAGCTGAATAATTCATTCTCATTTTCAAACCGAAAAAATATTTTAACTATTCATGGCACAAATTGATTAACTTAACTTTTAGAAAAATCCTAAATTTAATGTCAAAGCACTTCGTATAGTCATAGCCGTTTATATTTAAAATAACTAACGACAACATTTGTTTGGCCATTGAATAAAAAAATAAGGAGATTTTGAAAAATTATGCACATAACATATTTCATTGCATTTATCAACTTTTTGTTTTTAGCAGGGACCGTAAATTATCATTGTCACAATATTTTTAATAATAAAAATCAAGATGAAGGAAGCATTGCAGATATATCATGTAGTGCAATAAAGTGATTGTTTTTGAAAGCAGTTGTTGAAAAAGCAATAAACCAAAATTTCCCGATTTTTATTTTCCGCTCACCGAATAATAATTCCCTATTTGTTGATTTTTTTTTCGATCAGAAAATAAAAATTATTTGTCGAGTTTTATTTTTTAGGGAAAAATAAAAAATATGCGGTGAGTTTTATTTTTCAATTGCAGAATGAGAATTGAACTTACCACATGAGGCTTATTTTGAAATCAAAAACAAAAACTCGCCCCGTAATTTTTATTTTGTGAAAAAAAATTTAACTGAAAAATAAATTCTCATTCTGCAAATGAAAAATAAATAATTTTAATTTTAATAAATAATTTGTATTTTTCCCCTAAAAAATAAAACTCAACAAACAGTTTTAATTTTCTGATAAAACAAAAATCAGGATATAATTTTTATTCGGTAAGCGCAAAGTAAAAATCTGAAAATAAGTTTTATATTTTGATTTTTATATTTAGCTTATAATTTTTACGGTCTCTGGTTTTTAGGAGTTAATTGACTTGTGCAATGAAATTGTCAAATGCATGAAATACTTTCTAGTTTGTTTAGTAAACATGTTTTTTAAACAAATTACTAGCAGAATACCATTTCGAAAAATATTTCTATTAATTAAAAAATTATATATATTATTATATTTATATACATAAAAAATTATATACAAAACAGTCACAAATGAAAAACGAACAAACAGTATTTTTTCAGATAAAAAAATAGAATAATGAAGTTGTTGACGTAGTTAGAGATTTGAATTGATTTGTGTAAAAAAATTCAATTTAAAAAAAATTTGATTTGTGATTCTTTCGTATTTAGTGTGCGATATGTTAACCTAATCTAACCCGCCCTAAGGCGGACATAAGGGTTAATGTAATAAATGCGATACTATGATATTCGCTGTTTGCAAAAGAAACAAGAACGAATTTCTTTGTTTATCAGTCAGATCGAAATTTGCCGACGTTGGACCTCAGAAAGGTGTGAGGTTGCCCTGAAAATTGCTTTCAATGTTCGAGAATCAATTACAGGAAAATATGAATCGTATAAGATTTCCAAGTAGTTCCTTTTATTGGGTCACTATGTAGTTCTCGATGTATTCTCCCAGAAAATTGGAGTCAAATTATTCCTAACGCTGAGCGTTGGCATTTCAAAATCAAAAAAGTTTCATGTCTGGGTCCACTGGAAACACAAAATATTAAAATTCCATCCAATATCAACTGTCTTGACTGTGGTTCATTTTCGCATTATTCTAACATTTGTGTAGATCAAAGACTTCTTTTACCCAACCTTCAACCTTTAAGTCAACACTAGTAAATTTGTTTCAATTTATTTTAGTTCATGGAATTCAAATAAGAAAATGGAAAAAAAACTAATAAAACCGTTTTCTGGTTCAAGCCCGCAACGATCCGCGCTCGTTGCGCTCTCGTTAACTTTGCACTCAACTAATTGCACTAATATTTGCAGCACGTGGGCAACGTGGGCGTATACGCAACTTACAACTTCTAATTTGAAGCAACGCACAACGCTTGTGCAAATTAGAGCGCATGCAAGTGCTGGCCCGCTCGAAAGTAACCAAGACACAAAACTTCAAACTTGCGCTGTAATTATAGCACTGCACACTTTACGTGTCGGCTTTCAGTTGGCGCCGTGGTCGGCTGGGTACCGTTTCCAATTTCGTTGCTACGTTGTTTACATTTGCTTGAATGCAAATAAAGCTGAAATGTTAATTTCTAATTAAAATAATGAACTCCACTGCGAAAATGGACAGTTCCAGGAGTTGTGTCTGTGTGTGTGTGTGTGTGTGCGTGTTTCGCTTTGCTGCTGGCTGAGTGGATAAAAGAGCAGCAACGTTAGCGGCACCTTTTATGCAAAACCGATGAAAAGCGCATACATTTTTGGAGAATTTGAATGTAAAATGGGCGACAGTATTTAGTGTAGAACGGGAGTAGTAAAATGCGCGGTGGGAGAGAGGACTTTCGCTTGGACAAAGAGGCGAGTGGAATAATTTGCATGAAAGGTGTGGTTTAATTATACCTAAAATGTATGTGGGGAAAAAGGCATTCAAAAAGCGGGTGGGAGATGTAGGAAAGTGTGCAATTTTGGGTTGAAAGGTAAACAAATCGTTACTTTAATTTAATGTTTTTTTTTACCAAACATTACTCGCTAAAAACCATATTTTTTTGTTCCATTGCATTTTAACAAATCGTTACTTTAATTTAATGTTGTTGTTGTATTTTGTCGTTTCAACTAGGAGTCTAATTTCAAAACCGATAGAATTTTTAGAACTAAAAAATTTAAAAAGATAAGTTTTAAAAATAAAAATGTTCCTAAAGTTTATTTCAATGTGTTTTCATGTGTTGTTGTCAATACAATTTTTACCAAACATTACTCGCTAAAAACCATATTTTTTTAATTTGATTGCATTTTATTTGTTGTTGTGTTTTATAACCTCCTTTTCAGTTTTTTTAAGCGTTAAACAATAATTAAATTAGTTAACTGATGATGATGATGTGTGCGTGTGTGTGTGAAAGCTGTTTGTATTAGTAAAAGTATCAATGTTGCTTTGATTTCATGGAAATGATGAAAATCTCAAAAATCAGCCATTCACCTTAATTTCCTAACACGCATCACAGAAATAATAACCAGCAGATTTCCGAAAATGGCGGCAACTATGATGAGAAGCATCACCGACGCCTTCAGTATTAGCACCACATCGTCGAACCAATCGCTGCCCTCGCCACCGCTCGCACCCTCCAGCAATGAGCCGTTGGCGGTGGACGCAACCGCGACCGCCGCTGCATTGGCCATCGCCGACGCGGCCGCAGTGGCGCCCAGCAGCGTCGAGGTCGCATTGTACTTCAGCTGTGACAGGGCGCCGACGAGCACGGCCAGCGGTTGCGACGACGGCACAGCGGCGTCCGTGACGGTGGCGCTGACTGTGTGCCACAGCGCCGCGGTGAGCGCCGCCGTAACGGCGGTCGTGCCAATGCAGGGCGTGGCTGCTAATCGTGGCGGTGGCGGCGATGTGATGGTGGCTGGTGACTGCTGCAGCGGCGTTGCTGATTCTGGTAATTGTGGCCGTGTTTCTGCTGCTGTTGCTGTTGTTGTTGTTGTTGTTGTTGTATCGGTGATTGTGGCCAACGCTGGTGGCATCAATGTGCAATACAAAACTGATTCATTGCCAGCACTCGACACATCACGTCTTCTTCGTCTTCGTTTTGCCTTTTGGCCTCTAGTTCTTCTCACCGCACTTGTTGTTGTTGTTGTTGTGGCTGTGGTGACATTTGTAATTGTGGCATGATTTGTTTGTGTTTGTGTTGTTGTTGTTGGGTTAGTTGGTGCAGCGTGTTTTGCAAACATTACAACGCAATTTTCGTTGACTACTTTTTGCGCTGCAGTTGAATTTTGTTTAATTTATTACAATTATTTTGCCTCGGAAGTTAACGAATCAATTTTCACTCTTTTCTTATGCTAATAATTTTTATTTGGATTTTTCTATTAATTTCACTTTAGAATTTCCATTGCAATTCACAACATTTTTCACTTGGAATATTTAACACTTTCACTATTCGCTGCTGCTTCCTCTTCAGCAAATGTTGAATGCGCAAATTCTTGTTGGTGGACGCGCGCTCGTTACGCTCTCTACGCCCCGAAGCGAACTGGGCCGGCTGTGATGGAAATTTGTCCGCGAAGCGACAACGCCAACGCCAAATGCCGCTGAATGTTGTCTGGCGGTGTCGTCAAAGATTTGATGTTAGTTGTAGTTGTTGCTGTTGTTGTTGTATTCTTTTTGTTCGCCCCTCCGTCCGTCAGCCAAATCGTCGTGGCACGTTTGATGTCCGCTGATTGTGTGGTTGATGCGGTATTTGTTGTTGTTTTGTTGCTATAATTGCTACTGATTGATGATTTTCTTGAATTTTTTTATTGTTGTTGCACCAAGCCGCTCAATTTTATTTGTGTTGAAAGATTTTCCAAAGAGAAAACGCTTCACTCTCAAACATTTATGTTCATCGTCTTTTTCTGCTTTTCTATTTATTTATATTTTTTTGTCTTGGCTGATTTACAATTTTTTTTTTTGTTTTTGTTAATTATTATTTTGGTTTTTCCTATTGGCTCTTCAACCACTGTCGCTGTCGCGATCGCTGATGTAGTCGTTGCCGCCGTTTTGCTGCTTTCAAGTTTTTCATATTTCTCATTTTTATTTTTGAATAATTTCTTGGCGTATTTTTAGTCGAATGTGTTAACTTAATTTTTTTCCTTCACTCGTCGCTTGGCTATTTTTAAATTCAACAATTTGTTGCCGTTGTTGTTATAGCTATTGATGTTGCTGCTGTTGTTGTTGTATTGGCTGTTGTTGTTGTTGCTCTTGCTGTTTTAATGGCCACTAGCCGTGAACTATTATGCTGTAAATTTTGAGCGTACACTGAAATAAATTCATTTCACATTTCGTTGTTATTTATTTGGATGTGATGGGAAAAGTGTTTGAATTTATTTGGCATATACAGGGTGTGCAGCTCGAGGAAGAATATTCGTGAAAAGAACTGAAGGTTATATTGAAAAGTGCCCATGAAAGATGCTTTGATGCTTAAGGAAAACATTTTTCATTTTAAAAAATTTATTTGAATGACTAAATGAAAGTCAGTCGCATTTAACTGAACTTCTTTCAGTGTTGAGCTCTAAAAGTGAAAGATGCTTTGATGCCTAAGGACAACTTTTTTTTAAATAACTAAATGAAAGTCAGCTGTTTTGTATGCATGACTTGAATAAATCTGATTTGTAAGATGAACTTCTTTCAGTGTTGAGCTCCAGTTTGGGCAGAGATTCAGTCAGCCAACTTCTGCCTTCTGGGGTCAGTATTACAACTTAACTGAATTGAGTGACATTTTCGTTAGAAAACAAATGTACAGCAATAAATAAAATAGTTTCTTCACATTCTTGCCGTCTGTTGGCTAAAACGAATCAACAAGTTAGACTGGAGCTGATTACTAAACAAACAACATGCCACTCTTAATCATTCTAGATTGGTCAAAAAGCGTAGGAATTGAATTTAATGCTGTGACAAATTGGGACAAGTGTTGGTCAATTGAAAACTACAAAAAGGAAATCATTCTCCTATCGCATTTATCGTTTATTTTTGCTGTTATTTGGGTCGAACGTACAGAAAGACCCTTCCATTCATTCTCCCCTCCCCCTCAGCAGACACCCTGAGAGTTATGCAAGGCAGATGCGGCATGACAGCGCTCTGTCATTCGTCTCTGCGCATCACTGCAACATGAAACGAAAGTGTTGCCGCATCATTGCGAGTTGAAACGTTGCTGCGTTTTGATGCGATTTGTAGCGTCGTGTGTATGCGTTTAGTTCTTTGGCGCAAAGTCGTTCATCTGTCGAGTGGTGTGCGGCATTCATTTGCCGCTTCCCACTTTGTGCTTTTCAATGGCTCGCTCCGTCGGAGGTTTCCAAGCAATTCTTATTTATTTTTATTGCACGCGTGTTTTCTTTTGCGTTTTCGCATTTCACTTTTGTCTGTTCTGTTCGTTTGGTTGATTTTTACGCGGCCGTACACGCGCCACATGCACAAGTCGAGCTACATGTCTATTTGGCATGGCGAGGCGGCACTTGGCTAATCGCTGCTGTTGCCCAGCATCAGCACCAACACCAACATCAGCAGCAACAACATCAACTGCTTCTAGCCGCCGTTCGTCCTAATTATAACACTTTTTGTGCTCTATGCCATCATTTTTCGCTTCGCTTATTTATTTAATTTTTTCATAGAGATTTTTTTAAATTTAAATTTTTGCACAAATTAGCCGCCAGTTGTTGGTGGCATTGCCGCCATTCCCGTATCAGTATTTATTTTTTTTTTGCTGTTTTTTGCTACTCAAGCAAATTGTCTCACTTTCGTGTTGGTGTTTTGATTTTTTTTTTTGAGTTGCTAACGCGTGCGTGTTGCTATTGTTGGCGTTTTGTCATCGTCGGCACATAAATTTTTAATTAAAAATCGCTGTCACTGTGAAAAGACTTTCAAAGGCAAATGGCGCACCAAACATGATGCCGCCCAAAGCAACAACATTTATAAAAACAGCAACAGGCAACGTGCTATGAACAACCAAAATAAAAGATCACAACAGCAAAGCGCTGATGAACGTGGCGGATGAGTGTTGGCGCCGGCAGGAGTGTTTTTGGCGGCGCTGTGACCAACTTTCTAAACACGGAAATTCGTGTTGCCACTGTTGCTGCTGTTGTTATTGTTGCCATAAATGTTAATGCTGCTGTTATTGTTGTTGCTATATATTAAGGCTGCTCTCGCAGGCATTGAGCTGGCGGCTGTTGTCACAGCTGTGCACAAGCAGCCGCCATCGACCAGTTGTTGCTGTTGCTGTGAATCGGCTGCAGTCGCTGCTGTTGCTCGAACATTTGCCAATCAAGCGTTCCATCGTCCTCATCATCCTTGTGCTCATCATTGCGCACATAATCGTGAAATTATGATGACATTGGCAACGGTCCAAAGCTCAACGCTCTGCAAGTGGAACGAAAGCAAAAATCGGGAAATTAGTAAAGCGAAATAATCGAAGCGAGTTTTTATTTATAAACGAAAGAGCTGAATTTATGAAAATGTCCACACACAAATAACGTCGAAAAATGCTATGGTAGAGAGCAACAACGACAAAGAAGAAATCACAAATTAAAAAAAAAAAACACCGCCCATTGAAGCAAGTCGGACACTGTTTCTGGCGCGAGTGTGCGACCACTCAGTGGCGTTGCGTTGCGTTGTAAAAAGAGAAGCAAAACAAAATGAAAATAGAAACAAATGCGGCAAGCACATTTTTTGGATAATGACAGGTGGGATTATAGTGAATAAAATCGAGAAAGCCAGAATGTGTGTGTGCGGGCGCAGGAACTCAGAAACGTGTGTAACTACTGGACGCCGAAGAGCGGTCGGCGTTGAGAAGTGACCAAAGTGGGGTATTTGCCTGAAATAAATGTACATAAGTTATAAGTTCCATGTGGACAGAGGCGGAAAACAGTGAGTGGGCTTATCCACAACGCTGTAAATAAATATGACGTTAAGAACTGTGTTTACTTTAAACAAAAGTAAATAAATTGTCGAGGTCTTTAGGCTTCAAATTAAATAATTTTAAAAATGTAGAATTAGTTGACAGAGTTTGTCTATTCAAGATTTCGGATTGGACAACCAATTTGCTTTTAGGACTCTGGATGCAGTTGTAATAACATCTAATACTGAGCCTTTAGCAAATTTCTCAACGAGGCAACGAAACGAGAAGCTCCATACAAGAAACTAATCTAACAGAGCTCTCTTCATAAAAAGCGCCCATATTTGATGAACTCAGACGAACTTGTGCTGCATTATCTAGAAAAAGGAAGAGTCATTTGGTCACCTTTTTTTTTGACAATCTAGGGGATCCAGCCAATATGCTGTTCCTTATTCTTCTAGACTTCGTGAAAAGCTAAAAACAAAAACAAAAACAAAAAGAACAAAATTAAAACCAAAACAAAAACAAATAGAAAACGAAAAATAAAAATAAAAATTAAAAGCAAAATAATAAGAAAAGAAACCAGAAAAATTAAATAAAAAATAAAAATAAAAATAAAAAGCAAAAGAAAAAGAAAAAAACAGAAAAATAAAAATAAAAAGAAAATTGAAAAAAAAGAAAAATAAAAATAAAAAGAAAAAGAAAAGGTCAAAGTCAAAGTCAAAGTCAAAGTCAAAGTCAAAGTCAAAGTCAAAGTCAAAGTCAAAGTCAAAGTCAAAGTCAAAGTCAAAGTCAAAGTCAAAGTCAAAGTCAAAGTCAAAGTCAAAGTCAAAGTCAAAGTCAAAGTCAAAGTCAAAGTCAAAGTCAAAGTCAAAGTCAAAGTCAAAGTCAAAGTCAAAGTCAAAGTCAAAGTCAAAGTCAAAGTCAAAGTCAAAGTCAAAGGAAAAGGAAAAGGAAAAGGAAAAGGAAAAGGAAAAGGAAAAGGAAAAGGAAAAGGAAAAGGAAAAGGAAAAGGAAAAGGAAAAGGAAAAGGAAAAGGAAAAGGAAAAGGAAAAGGAAAAGGAAAAGGAAAAGGAAAAGGAAAAGGAAAAGGAAAAGGAAAAGGAAAAGGAAAAGGAAAAGGAAAAGGAAAAGGAAAAGGAAAAGGAAAAGGAAAAGGAAAAGGAAAAGGAAAAGGAAAAGGAAAAGGAAAAGGAAAAGGAAAAGGAAAAGGAAAAGGAAAAGGAAAAGGAAAAGGAAAAGGAAAAGGAAAAGGAAAAGGAAAAGGAAAAGGAAAAGGAAAAGGAAAAGGAAAAGGAAAAGGAAAAGGAAAAGGAAAAGGAAAAGGAAAAGGAAAAGGAAAAGGAAAAGGAAAAGGAAAAGGAAAAGGAAAAGGAAAAGGAAAAGGAAAAGGAAAAGGAAAAGGAAAAGGAAAAGGAAAAGGAAAAGGAAAAGGAAAAGGAAAAGGAAAAGGAAAAGGAAAAGGAAAAGGAAAAGGAAAAGGAAAAGGAAAAGGAAAAGGAAAAGGAAAAGGAAAAGGAAAAGGAAAAGGAAAAGGAAAAGGAAAAGGAAAAGGAAAAGGAAAAGGAAAAGGAAAAGGAAAAGGAAAAGGAAAAGGAAAAGGAAAAGGAAAAGGAAAAGGAAAAGGAAAAGGAAAAGGAAAATGAAAATAAAAATAAAAAGGAAAAGGAAAAGGAAAAGAAAAGGAAAAAAGAAAAGATAAAGAAAATAGAAGAGAAAAAGAAAAAGAAAAAAGAAGAGAAAAGGAGGAAAAAGAAAAGAAAAGAAGAAAAAAAAGAGGAAAAAGAAGAGAAAAAAAGAAGAACAGACAAAAAAATAAAGAGATAAAAAGCAATAAAAAAGATAAAAATAAAACAAAAAAACCAAAGAAAGCAACACAAAACAATACAATAAAAAAAAATACGTTTTCCTGCCTACATTAAAAAATTTCCAATATACATATGAACGTACATAGACGTTTATAAATATTTGTAAAATAGTATGATATATTAAAAACACACGAAAAATAAATTGGTTACAGAAAATTCAAGCCAAATAAGCCAATTTATGGGTTGGGCTTTTATAACTTGGTTTTTATTCTGTTTTAATAATTTTCAATTGATAACAGAAATATCACGATAAATATTATTATTCGTTTCTATGAATATTCTTTATTTATAGAGTTCCCAATTTACAATAACAATGCTACAAGCCGGCGGAAATAGACAAAATAGCCGTGAAACGGCAAGTGGCAATAAACGAAATAAAAATTATTCAAATTCATGAATTATTTTTATCTGTTTCTAAAGACATTAACATTGACCAATGTTTATACTCAAGCAAATTCACTTAACACACACGCACACGCACACGTACACACAGGCACACGCACGAGTGCAATGCCATTTGGCAGTGGCATTGCTGTCGTCATTATCGTTGTCGCGCTGTGGCCGCCGCTGTCACCATGAAACCAACTCACGAACGAAAATACATACATGAGTATGTATGTATGTATTAAGGAAAAAGCATATTTAAATTTTTAAACCAAATTTTTATTTGATTTGAATTTTTTTCGCAACATTTCAAGGACACGCTGAGTTCTGTTGTTGCTGTTCTTTCTTGTGCTGTTGCCAGTGAACAGCAAAGCGCCGCGTGCCACTAGTTGTTGTTGTTGTTACTTTCAAGTGTTTTTCGCTTTTATTTATTTATTGATATAAATTAATATTTTTTAATATTTTTCAACTTTTGCTTCATGATTTCTCATTTTTAATAAAAAGAAAATATCTGGTATTGGTTTTCTCATATTAACAAAATTATATTAAATTTAAAATGTTTGTGTGTGTGACTCTCTCTGCTACTTTGAAGTTACAGTTCAAAATTGTGCGACCATTTCTTTTATATGTTTTTACGGCAAAAAGTTTGACCCAAAAAACGAAGAAATTCATCACGGAAGTATTGCAATGGAAATCTCTACGCTACTGTGGAACTGAAATGGCGAGAGCAGCGGAGCAAAGAAATACAAACAGCATAAGGAAACCGCAAAATGATTTGCCACACTGGGGGTCTTCCTGTGCGACAGTCAGCTGTGAAGGCATTCGTTCGACTACAGAAAAGCGAAAATGTGGAAAATCAATGTTGAGGCGTAAATACCTTAAATACCTTCAGACTTGTGCACTGGCCGAAGGCAGCGAATGAGCTTAAAGTGGTTTATTTTTGTCATTCAATAACCGCAAATGAGTCGTTTAAGTTTTTAAAGAGAAATTAAAAATGAAGAGTCAAACAATAAAAGCAATTTTAAAGTTCTCATGTTTTACATATTTCCCTCTCAAGATTAACGTTGAGCAAAGAATGCGGTTAGGTTAAGTTAGACAATTATTTTCGAATCTTTTGATGTCTGAAGCCTTTTATATGAGTCAAATCGATGGGCTTTATAGGTCTAAATATATCCTCATATAAATATTTTGGCTTTGGTTTAACATTGAGCAGTGAGCGCAACTCAAAAGATATATAAACATTTTTCGAATTTCGAAGTTTGAATTTCTTTGCTTATAGTTATGGAAATTGTTCTGTGGACGATATGGAATACCCATTTAAAACTATATTTATAAGATTTTTATCAAGAAAAATGTCAAGAGATGCATAAAGTGTTCACTATGACGTTGAATGAAAATATATCTAATTCAATGACATTTAAAAGAAAGTCAACTAAATACGTAACTAAATCCATAGATATACAAATTTTTTCTCCAACTGAGTTGCAGAATAAGTAAGTCGCAGGATTCACAAAAGGATTCAAAAAACAGATGCATTGGATTTTGTGTCTGAACAGTGCCATATTCAGTTTAAAAGAAATACATTTTCAAATTCCAACTGAACGAATCAGCCACTATTTCAATTAAGTTGTTTGCTTTCGGTGCATAAATTCGATGTTCACAAATCAAATGAATTATTTTGAAACTATTTATTTGTGTGTATTGACTATAAATTTAGCAAAGCAATTAATGACTTAAATCTATTTGCATCTATTTTCACATAAACATCTGCAGCTAAAAATATATTGAATTTATCGTTTGGCTTAGCGTCACTGCTTTGCATACATTGTGCCAATATTGCAAGCTGTCAATGTTACAGACAGTCAGACTAAACAAATATTTCGCTTCATTACAAAAATCAATCAACCGCAACGAAATATCACAGCAGCACAAATATTGAGTAAACAAAAATTACAGCAACAACATTTTTCAAAACAAATTCATACAAATTGCTGAAACTTGTTGGAAAGCAATAAAAAGTTTTTTTTTTTAAATATCAATAAAGATAAATTTCTGAATTGCAAAATTCACTTACTGTGAGGGGAGAAAAACTTAAGAAAAAACAATGCGAGTTGCAGATGTTCAAATGGTTTGTGTTTTAATACCTTTTATATTCTTGTTTTTATTTTTGAATTTAATTTTTTTATTTATGCGTTTTTGACGATGTTTTGGTCTAAGCAAATGTGGCACAGCAATTTGCCTTGTCAATTTGTTTACACTTAAATTTCCAGCCGTCTGCATGATTGTGTGTGTTTTTCAATACTTTGGTTTATTGGTTTTTTATTTTTGTGCGTGTGGTATTCGAGTAGTATTGTTTGTTGTTGCGACTGCCAACAGCTGCGCCGAAATTTGCCAACAGCTGCGTCACGTGCTTGGTAAATAAACAGCTCAACATTTTAGTGGCCAGCAACACTCAATACAAACATGTTGCCAAGAAAACCGAACACTGACTGCAGTAACAGCAGTAATAGCAGATAAAAGTGACTGCTGCAGTAACAATAAAGTCACGACAGAGAGACATAAAATCATTTTAATGTGCGATGATATTTTTATTTAAAAATTGTGGCTGTTTCTGCTTTAATTGTTGCTGCCGGTACAAGAACAAATGGGAGCATTTCACTTGGGTTAGATGGACTTGTTGGCGCCTTGAGACAAAGAAAAGGCTTATTGAAAGGTCAGCTATCTATTTTTGATTAAGAAATAAAACAAAACTCGTTTTAACAACGAAAATAACTTTTTGAAAAATTTATTCATATGGTTGGAGTTGGTTGGGAAAAATGTGTCAAATTAATTTCAAGTGATAAACACCCACATCAATATTTTCATACTACCAACAGGACAGCCCGTTGGTGGACCAAGTGCGATTGATGGCAACTACCGAATTATGTTGACTCTGACTTACAGTGGCTTCTTACTACTTATTGAGAGAGAAGATATGTTTATGCCTACAGAAATGTTTATTGTATGACATTGGCGGTATTGGGATTTGAACTCACTACGTTTTGAATAGTGGTCTTTGTACACATTTAGAAGGGTCCTGTGGTTTATTGCCAACTCCAATCAGCGATTGGGAAATTTTTCAGAGGTTTGCCATTTCTTGCTGAAAGCGCAGCCGTCGATGGACAAATATTAATTTTTTTTGTATACATATTTTGTTGTTGACTCAAACCTGGGGTCGCTTTGTACTAACAATTCAGCTAACCTCAGCTTAAAAAAAAACCAAATGACATTCATTTTCGAACTTGTTCTTAGTTCAAATCACAGTACAAATCACACTAAATTTCTTTTTAACCCTTTCGACCCCTGTATCTCGATATTACCTTTTGGTATTTAAATCATAAAACACTCAGCTAAGAAGTGTGCACACGACATTTGAAGTCGCCACGCCTCTTTGTTAGAGCTCTAGAGCTTGTTTGCTTTTGAACAATATTAGCTTAAAACGGGTTAAATAAATTTTGTGTCAATATTTTTTAATTACAGAAAAATTATATAATATTTATGGAAAAATACAAAATTATCAATTTTTGTTTTTATTTAACCATTATTAAATTTGATCAAACGCGCCCAATTTGTAGACTTCAATTAGAACACAAACTTTGCCTGATATCGCTGCAAAGTATTTTGGGGATAACAGTAAGATTTTTGTAATTTGCTTTGAATTCATTTCTAAAAGTATTAGTTTGTTGGTGCCTACTTAAATTAAACACATAAATCAATTGTTGCTTTTGCTATAAGATGGCAAACAGGTGAAGTTGCTCTCAGGCAACTTTGGGGTCGAAAGGGTTAATACCTCACCGTAGGCAGATAGGTGAGGCAGGCAGCTTGCCAGTGTTGCCATATCAGAAGATTCACTTCTGGATTAAGGAGATTCTTGGGCTTTTAGGAAAATTATTAGGCGAAAAAATTTTTTAGGAGAAAGTTTAGGAGATTTTGATGGTGATGCATTTGGCATCATTAGTGGCACTGAAGCGTTGAATATTGAAAGCTAAAGTGTCTAATTTAATTTAATGTTATGCTTCAAAGAGTATAATTTATGCAGGGAATGAAGGAAGTTTACAAAAGCGAATCTACAGTGATTCCATAGACAAAATTCAAAAAATTTATAGTCTCAGAAATGAACGATTTTGACGTCATTTGAAAGGCAAAGCCCAACTAAGAAAACCCCCAAAAATTTGTGCTAAAAATTAATTAGTGTGTGTGCAAACGCGGCTCAAAGTTTAAACTTTTTTTACGAAAAAATTTAAACACATATTTTCTGTTTTTTAATCTATTGAAGAAAAAAATCTAAAAAATACATGGTTAGCAAGAAGTTGCTAAATCTTTAAATATGGATTAAGAAATTATGTGGCCATTTTCGCTTTTAATGTTTTAAGTTGAGGCTTTTACATCACTCTTAATTCAAAATATTTTTCTAAATTAAAAATCTGAAAATTGGCAAACTTAGAGGAAAATAACTAAAAACTATGTGAAAGTATGTTCCTGATTTTTTTTTATTTTAAGAAGCATTCTTTCTTTGTCGAATAATGTAATTACATCCTCCGATATCTTCCGATCTCAGAAAATAATTCTATTTGCAAAGTGGTCTAAACACCTATTTTTCCACAAAATTTATTTTTCATCCCTAATCAATCAGCAATCAGCATGAAAAATGGAGAAAACTGCAAAAAAGCAAAACATACGTCTATTATTATCGTTTTTATTGCAAAACTAAAGAGTCCTAAGACAATTTCTGTTACTCTTTGCAATTATCACTGTTGACGTTATCGATTAACTGTAAAATCAAAAAACCTAGTCCACACTATTGGTGCTATAGCTCTCCAAAAGTGACGAAATTTCCTAACTCCAAAAGTTTAAGAAAAACAAAATGGAGATTTCAATTCAGCAGATCATGATTAACTAGTATACCAAACTTTATGAAGAACGGACCACTACTTCTAATTTTGTCCCGCGGTTGTATGGAGTCGAATCACTGTGCATTCTCATATTTTATATGTTTTGTTTGTGTTAAGTTGCAATAAGGAAAAAACTTGATATAGTTTTATTTTTTTATGTGAAATGGAATTCCTTGGTTTATAATGACAAAAATTATAAAAAAGATTTTCGAGAAAATCATTTCAGGTATCTGGCAACACTGTCGGAAGCTTTGAGGGACAATCTTAATGCCCGAAGAAAGTGTAGGAAAGCTCCTGTCCCGTCTGTGTGTGATGTTGGCTGAAACCAACTTGAACGACGAATGAATCTGGGAAAGTTCTTCAGTAGTTTGCGTAAATTTTGTAGCGATCTGCCTCCTAGATTCGATGCCCCCACAACTTTAAGGGATATTGTGCGCACTAGTCACTGGACGAACGAACAGCAGGAACAAATCGATATGCGGAAAATGGCTTCTAATCACAAAAATTTATATATTTCGTACAGGTACCCTTCTAGGCATCACACCAAAGCAAAGGTCCCAGAGAAGAGAAGAGCGCAGCTGCTTTGCGCTCTTTTCTTCTCTGAATCTGCTGAAATCATTTAATGTGGTCGTGAGAATTTGCTATAATTATTGTTTTATCGCTAAAGATGTTGGTTGTTGCTGTCGGTGTTGTTGTTGTTTGTTGTTAGTATTTGCTGTTGATTGTTTATTGAACGATTGTCAAATGTTAATTGAAAGACAAACAGACAAAAAAAAACACACGCTATAAGATTCACTCTGAGCTTGACCGCAGCTACACTGAGGCATTAATTGCCGCTGGCCAAGCGGCTAAGCGTTGACCGACTAAACACACATACACACACACACCCGCATGTCGTTGCGTGTATTTGCTTGTTGTGACAGGCATTTAGGACAATGAACTCGCATTTGGTGAGCCAAAGGGTGACGGCTTGCTGTGAAAGTTGGTCATTTGGTGTTCTGTAGTGTCCGACCGAATATTCGATTTCGGTTTCAGTTTCGGCCAAAAAATGGCCCAAAAACCGAAACTTTCTAGAATATTATTTTAAATTTTATTTTGTAGCAGATATACAAGGTGCGTTCCAAAGTAAACAGGACTTTTATAAAATAAAGAAAACGGATGATTATTTTTGTATAGTTCTTTTTATTTATTCAAAATACTCCCCTTCTGCTTCGATACAACGTTTTGCACGGTCCAAAAGCATTTGGAATGAGTGTTTTAGGCCATCGGCCGGCATCGCCTTCAGAATGTTGGTACAAGCCTTTTGGATGTCTTCAACGTCCTTATAACGTTTTCCTTTCATCGGCAAATGCAACTGACCGAATAAGTAGAAGTCACAGGGAGCCATATCAGGCGAATACGGTGAATGATTGATGGTTAAAATGCGATTTTTGGTCAAATAATCGGTCGTAACTACGGCTCTGTGAGCCGGTGCAGAGTGCCGGTGCCGGTGCGGAGCTCGTACCAAAGTTAAAAACATACTGTCACATTGAGCGGGATATTTCGGCTTCTACTAGACCAAATGTCATGAAATTTTGACAGGATGTGAATGAAAGATGTACCTTTCCAACGCATGTCCTCAGACATAGATGGCGCCACCAGAAACGTCCCTATTGTAAAAGTTCTGTTTACTTTGGAACGCATCTTCTATAGTGAAAGGAAGAGTACCTAATGTAGATGCCACCAATGTATGTAAATAAACTTTTTTTAGCATAGAATATTAAATTATTTAATTTTGAATATTAGCGAGTAAGGTACGAAAGAGTGATTTTTTCATGTTTATGTTTTTAAAAAATTAATAAATTGTTTTTATTAATAAGTATTTATTTATTTATGTTATGTTTGCTTGTTTGTTCTTTATTTACTTAATGTAAAATTAGGTTTTTGAAAAAAAATGCTTGATATGGTGATTTTTTTTCAACTAGAATGTTTCGATTTCGGCCGAATATTAAAAAAAAAACCGAAATTCGGTTTCGGTTTCGGCCCAAAAAAGATGTTTCGGTCGGACACTAGTGTTCTGTTACTTGTACAACATTTATATGATTTTAATTAATTTTTTTAAATTTAATATAAGTAACAGTTGATAAATATTTGTTAAATATTTAGAAATATAACTAAAATTGTATTTATGTATGCAAGTGTAACTTGTTTACCTCGCGCTGATGCCTTTTGCATGCAGCCACATGGAAATAGAAATCAACGAAATCAAGCATCAATGAGCGAATTTTAATTGAATTCTCATTGAATGCATTGGTGGGAAGTTTGTGTGTTTGCGCGCGTGCTTCGCTCACAACCAATTCAGCAATTATGCTTTTATGGCCATTACCGCGCTTTATGCGCGAAATTATTCATTGCACAACACCGCATGCATGCCACACATTATTATCACAACAACAATAACAGCAGTCAGCAGTCAGACGGCATTACGTATACGCCATGCACAACCTCTGCCATTTGGCATCGGCCGTTTGCTATGGCAAACAACAAATTCGATATTTCATATTCATTTCGACGCGAGGCAATCGCTCGACTGTAACAAATGCTGGCTGAAAGCTGAAATGTGATAAAAGTCAAATTTGCATGCTGTTATGAGCTGTGCTAACTGTTGTTGTTATTGTGGATTTTTAACGCAAGTTTTTTTTTTCGCACACAACGCGAGGTGAATGTTTTTACAGCGAAAGCAGTGCGGCGGAAATGATTTCGCTGTCAAAGCAGTTGCTGCTATTGGTGGTTTTATTGCAGTTGTTGCGCCGACAACATAAAAATGATTGATGTGAAAAAATGCTGCAAAGGTTGCTGCCTCTCCCTCACATACAATATTTGTTAAGGATTTTTGTTGGGGTTTTTTCTGCCATTTTACACAAAATTTTCTCGTGAATTGCCTGCACACGCAACTATTAGTTTTTGTTAATTTCTTTCTGGAGTTGCTGCCGGAAATGCCTCGTTTGTTGCATGCCACATGTGCCGGTTAAGGGCCGCACGCCAAAATGAAGCGCCGTTTTAGGGGTTCAAGTGCAGCTTAAAAGTGGCGCAAAAATATAAAACTCAAAACCTCAAAAGCACAAACGAAAACAAAATTTCCAGCAAGTTGGCAAATTTCAAATTGTTGGTAGAAAATTGAAAAAGTCTGCAGCAAATTAAGCTGCGTGCTGTTCAAACTCCTTTCGCAGCCATTTGCCGTCTGCTGTGGTTTTTTTTTTTTTCTTGAGAGTGGGCAGGAAGGCACAAGCCTTCCATAGCACTCAGTCCATTTTGGTACCATTGTACTATCTGTCATTACTTAATTGACTTTATTTACTGTACAGAATGGAACAGAATTAACAAAAAAAAAATGAAAACTCGAATTGGTAAAAAAAAATGGAAAGCTTGTGAGCCTGGCAGGCGTCCTCTAAGCCTGTTAAATGCATCCAGCGTAATCAAGGCGAGTGAAAATGCCACGCTTTTCTGCTTTTTAATTGAAATACGCCGACGCTTTACGCCGAGCGGCGAACGGCGAACGTCGACGTTCTCGCTGTTGTTTGCTGGTTGGTTTGTTGTTGGTTTATTTGTTGGTGGATTCGCTGGTTGGTTGGTGCGTCGTGTTGGTTCAGTAAATAAGATTTAAAATTTTCATTTGCCACACACTCATCGCTGCACTTTTCTCTTTCAGCCTTCGCTAGTGCGACTCGCTTTTATTCATTTATTTTGTTTGTTTCGCATTTGATTGCGTTGTGTCCTTTAAAATTTTGAAGTCCAGTTCTATGGTAAATTTCTAACATTTCAATGAAATGAATTCAATTCGGTTTTGAGAAATATTTTATTTGTCAGCATTTTTTCCTGTGCATCCATTTGTTCGGTTAAAAGTTGTGTCGTATTGAGTTGCGTGTGTGTGGGTTAAAGATTTAAATGTTTGCATAGTTTCAAATGTGGCAAGATTTTGCTGGTTTTGCTCTTTAATGTCGAATTAAATTTTAAATGTAGAATTTTCGCATGTCTTTTGAAGTAAATATTTAAAATTAGTTTAGTTAAATTAGTACTAAGAAGCATTGGAAAAATTGTAAAGTATTAATTTTCCAGGTTAGCGATTAAAGAGGTTAAGTTTTATGGCATTTTGCTGAAAGTTGTGTACAGCTTAGGGTTTGAGTTTTCATTGAACAAGGCTGACTTAATATGATTTGTGAATCCATAGCAGATAAAAGCTCTTTTAAAAAATATTATAAAAATAATAATAACAATAATAATACAAATATTATTATTAAGTTAAAAGCAGAACTATTAAAAGAAAATTTAAAAGAAGCTGCATGGATGAGACTGTCTGAGTCGCCCAGTCACTTGGTGACACTTAGGATACTCTTTGATCTTCTCACCACATTTTCATTGATCTTCTTAGTACAGACCGCATAATGATTAGAAATTTTCTTTTTTTTTTCTTCTTTTCGAGGAACAGAAGTCTATAAGTCAAGTTGTTGGCCAGATCTCCATTGGTACAGGTAGGAAATCTTTGGATGTCCTTCCTTCAATAAACTTAACGAACTCAAAACGGTCAGTATTAAAGTCTTTTTTATAACAATTCATCCAAACACTAACCCACAGATCTCTCACCCGTTTTTTGCTATCAATACTCAACTGTTGACTTAACCCACTGCTGCCGGGTACCAGTTCCGCCCATACGATTTTGATAAAATTTCACACACGACCTAGAAGTGACCCAAAATGATTAGAAACAAAATTTCAGCTTTATATCTCTGCACGTTGCTGAGATATTTATTAGGTATTTTGTACCCATTACGCAACAATGGTAGCTTTTTCCATACTTTGTGAAGTGATCAGCTAAACACGTGAACAAAAGTTGTATTTTTTACAGGTGAGTTAGGAGGCAGATTTTTGTGAAGTTCTAAGGCCACTACGTTTCGCCACATTTTCCACCTCCGAAAAATTCACGATTTTTGGAGTCCTGTAACTCTAGCTAGATGGCGAAATTTTAGGGTGACCTTCACTAGGTTAAGGTAGTTCCATCTTTACCCTAACTATCCCTATCAATGGTTTTGAGAGATCTCAAACATTGACTTTTTTGTGATTTTTTTTTTAATAAATTTTCATGGGTAAAATTTTACCCATTAGGCAGCAATGGGTTAAGTATGCATTTGGTTCATATTCTTTCACTTTACTTTAATCCTAATTAACTTGAAATTTTTGTTTAATTTTACTATTTATTTCTGCATTTTAGCCCACTGTGCAGTGCCTTTGAATTGATCAAACATTAACTGCTTTACACGTTTTCATTAAAATTGAATTTCAATGATATTTGCTTTTTCAACTAACAACAACAACAACAACTCCCTACTACTTTGGCACAAAGCAAACAGCCCGACGCACTAAGCGTAATGCAATTATAACATTTCATGAAAGTCAAGAGCGGAAAAATTCATTTCGCACGGAACAACAAACTGAGCAGCGATCTGGGTTTGCGACATGGGTTCGGCGGTTGGGCATTGGCAACACTTGTTGACCAAATACAATAAAGCTGGAAGCAAATGTGTACAGAAAAACCATTAAACAAATAAACGCTCAATCGGACGCGCCAGCCGTCGCTGCCGCTGCTGCAGTCGGCTCGAATTAATTTCGTGTGCCGTTTGCTGTCAGTTTTTCATTTTCATTTTCATCAACGATTGATTGCACACAATGACGCGAACGCAACAGCGCACAGCACACGCGGTGCCTACCAACAAATTTGTGTGCTGTTACAACGTGTATGTATGTAACGTGTGTGTTTGTGTTGGACTTATTGCACGCGGCACAGTTGTTTCGGGCTATTGATGGCCATAAAAGTGAGCGCAAAAAATAAAAATGAATGACTGAATTGAGCAGCACAAAGGGGAAAAGTTTTTGCCAGTAAATGTGCAAAAGCTGCACCGATATAACCGACAAACAAACGCGCATTCATATAGGCACACAGCCGCAGAAAAAAATACAAATAAAAAAAAGAACCAGACAGCGTGCCCAATTGTAGCCACCACTGTCAGTGTTGTGGAAGCGGCGTCGGTTCTAGAATTTCATGAGCAACGCCAGCAGCGTGATGAGGGCTGCGGCAAACAGCAACTGGCAGCAAGGACAAAACTGAAAGAGCAGAAATCAATCTGTGCGCCCAGATGATGCTTCGATTTTATGACACACATACAAACACAAAATCATGCCGACACACATCAATGCCAACGCAGCAAAGCCTAATCGATACACCAGCAAGAGCCGCCGCCAAAGCTGGCCATCGTCGGCAACCGTTAGCCCACAAAGTAACGGCAGCCAGTGAAGCGTTGAACAGAGCCCAACAGACAAAGCCGTTAGAGAACAGTGAAAGTGAAAGTGTTGCCTGTTATCCTTTTATCCTCTTACGCGGCAAACACTTGGCAAACAAATGAAATTACCACACAGCGCAAACGCTCTCGGGCAAAAATGTCGATTCCAATTGTTAGCGCGAGCCATGTATATCCTTTTATCCTTGCACACGCACACCAGCGTCTAGCTGTCTATAGTTGAACAAAGACGTGCAAGACACAAGCCTGAAGCATGTCGGCCTGAATGCCAAAGTGTTCGAAGAGCGCGTCAGTCGTTCGTCCATTCGAGCGCTTGTCTGTCAGCCCGTTTCGCGTCTCTTGGCCCGTGCGGCGTCCAATTTGCAGCAACACAACCCGCCGTCAGCACAGCGACCGTGAATGCACAGAGCCATTCAGCCTTTGGCATAAATGAAAATTGCTTAATAAGCATTTATTGTCTCCTCTACTTATGTGTTTCTCTATTTTGTTTCAGCCTAAGCAGGTCGGCTCTGCTGTGCGCTGCGTTGTGCTTTGGTGGTGCGGTGGCAGGGTGGCCAGTCGTTAGCAAAGTAGTTGCGAGTGCAGAGGAGAGGCTTAACAACAACTGCGGGTGACAAGTGAGTTGGAAAGAAAACATTAGCAGGCGGCACAGTGGCACAAAGCAGAGACAACAGCGCACAGGGACAAAAATCAAAAAAATGAATGTCGTAAATGTAGAAAAATAAGTTTGCAGTACTGAAGTAAATATCTCAATTTACTAAAATGTGAAAACGAATTTTAAAAATATCAATTTATATACCGATGGCAGGCCACCAAACTTGCACTTTATAAAGGTTGGTGACTTGGATAGAAATTATTGCAATTTGTTGAATGTAAGTTCGACGACTCTTATTGAAAAAATTCCCATGGAACCCTCTGTTAAGTAAATATATTCTATAAATATACTTTTTGTGCAACTCTGTGAGCGCTTTCCCTCTTTTATTTTGCTTTCCATATTCCTTGTACCGCTATTTGAAGAAATGTTAATTCGTAGGAATAAAAGTGCAATGTCATCAAACTTTAGATAAACTTAAAAAAAAAAACTACTTCTTACTACTTCGAGATTTTACAGTTTGATATAGCTGAATGTATGTATTAATAGAAACCATGGGCTTTAGCTGCACAAACTTGCACGTTTTTAAGAAATTTAGTATTTTCAGTGCCGTATGCAGTCAAAATTAGGGTCTTTTTTGCAGCATGGTTTGGCAGGAAAACATAGCGACCACTGCTGCGCTTCGCTTGAGCTATAAATTTTTGTTTGTAATAATATGCAAACACCACTTGATTTAGAAAAATTACAAAAAAAGGTAGATTTGATGGAAGGCTTCGGTAATAGTGGGTAGCTTGCCATCGAATCAAGGCAACTTTCGAAAAGAAGCCAAACTTGTTAATGTCTTCAGAACCAATTATAGCAGTTAATAGGAAAATTAAAATTAAACATGAAAACCGAAGCTCTGATATACTGCAATATATAATATCTGAGGAAGTTGAAGAAAGTACTTTTTAAATTTTGTCAAAAATAGATGTAGAGGGTTTAATTTCCAATAATTAATGATCGAAAACCGATTATGCTAGCAGTACAAATTAACAAACTGTAATTTTTAATGGAAATATATGCTCTACTTAGTTTAATAAGAGGTGTTATTATTTTTTATTTGGGTTTTAAATTACTTACTTATTTACAAGGTGCAACCCAAAGTAAACAGGACTTTTATAAAATAAAGAAAACGGATGATTATTTTTGTATAATTCTTTTTATTTATTCAAAATACTCTCCTTCTGCTTCGATACAACGTTTTGCGCGGTCCAAAAGCATTTGGAATGAGTGTTTTAGGTCATCGGCCGGCATCGCCTTCAGAATGTTGGTACAAGCCTTTTGGATGTCCTCAACGTCCTTATAACGGTTTCCTTTCATCGGCAAATGCAACTGACCGAATAAGTAGAAGTCACAGGGAGCCATATCAGGCGAATACGGTGAATGATTGATGGTAAAAATGCGATTTTTGGTCAAATAATCGGTCGTAACTAGGGCTCTGTGAGCCGGTGCATTATCATGCAATAAACGCCAACTTCCTTCCTCGCGATATTCTGGCCGAATACGACGAATGCGATGCACCAAACGCTTCAAAACTTCAACATAAAACAAAGCGTTAATTGTTTTTCCCGGTGGAACAAACTCTCGATGAATTATTCCCTTTGAATCGTAGAAACAAATGAGATGAGTTTTGATTTTTGACTTCTCACGGCGGGTTTTTTTCGGATTTGGCTCGTCTGGGTGCTTCCATTCGGCACTTTGACGCTTTGTTTCGGGATCATATTGAAAGCACCACGTTTCGTCACCGGTTACGATGTTGAACAAGAAATTTGGATCACGTCTGGCTTCCCGAACGATGTCTTTTGCGTGCTCAATTCTCTGCGCTTTTTGGTCGTCGGTTAAAGTGTGCGGAATGAAGCGAGAACACACTTTACGGAGACCCAAATGTTCGGTTAAAATGCGATCAATTGATGTTTTGGAGATGTTCAATTCCATTTCCATCAATTCCAATGATGATTTTGGCTGCATTTTGATAAAATCACGCACAGTTTTGATGGCATCGTCAGTAATCACAAATTTCGACTGGCCGACGTGTTCGTCGTCATTCAAGTCTTCACGACCATTCTTGAATCGATTCAACCACTCATTAACACGGCCACGGGATAAACAATCATCACCATAAACTTGCTTTAACAATTTAAACGTTTCGGTAAAAGTTTTACCAAGTTTAAAACAGAACTTAATATTAGCTCTTTGTTCGATCGACATTCTCGTACCAAAGTTAAAAACATACTGTCACATTGAGCGGGATATTTCGGCGCCTACTAGACCAAATGTCATGAAATTTAGACAGTATGTGAATGAAAGATGTACCTTTCCAACGCATGTCCTCACACATAGATGGCGCCACCAGAAACGTCCCTATTGCAAAAGTCCTGTTTACTTTGGGACGCACCTTGTATAAGTATGCACGGATATTTGTAGTTTTTCCTATATTTCCTTTTTTATGACAAACGTTTTTGTAGGTTGATTTTTTTTATATTTTTTTAATTTTTAGTATATACTTTTATATTGATGATATGAGTTGCTGTACCAAATTTCATCAATATATCTTTTATAGTTTCCGAGATACTGTCAACTAAGTATTTCGTTTGTATAGGAGATGGGCGTGTGCGTGGGGCGATTGAAGTAATTTTTGTCGTATTAACTTTTTTTTGTAACAAAATCATATGTACAAAATTTTATTGTCGTACGACTATTACTTCTATTTTTGTCTCTCGCTACTATGGACTCGCGACACTGTGCGGCGGCGCTTCAGACCCTTTGAGATGTACGAAGGTCGTTGTAAAGTGCAAATATGCTGGAGGCAGATTGGGAAGTAGTCTGCCACAAACGTAAGTAAAGGAGGAGGATAGCTGTACAAGTTTTGCAGTTGCTTATAAATTAAGCAATGGGCATTAAGCTTTTAAATTGGTAATGACTTCAAAAGGCCTCAAGAGTTAAATGCGTGAAACCACTTGAATGGTTTCTCAAGTTCCTGTTTGATGAAGTGGAGGATTACGCGCAGTGATATGTTGGTAATTCCCACCAAATTGGAGCCTTGAAAATGCTGGAAAATTACAGAGAAAGTGCACACCTGGCACGTTCACGTCTTGCATCCTTCCTTACTAAGTGAATTTAGAATTCAGTGAAAATAGAGTGTATTTAGTTCAGAGACTAAAGCATACAAAATTTGGGCAGATAACACTGCACAACAGCATGTCTGTTGCATGGAGTTTTTTACATGAATCGGAGTTTTTTACGGAATGCACATTCACATCGAAATAATAGCAAAAATGTACCATAGCTATTTTCATCACTTTTCATAGATTTCCCTTAAAAAATTTGGGGCCTAAAAATATGCAAAGTTTTTATTTTTTTTGTTTCGAGCAATTCAAAATCTTTTTGTTTTTTGCTTGTGTTTCAGACTATAAATGAAACATATAAAAGAGCATATTTTGAGGCTCCTAATTTTTTAAGGAAAATTTATGAAAAATTGTAAAAATGACTATGGTACATTTTTGCTATTATTTCGATGCGAATGTGCATTCCACCAAATAATTTGGCTGTGGTTGCAATGTTTGATGTAACGGCTTTCATTATACACCTAACTCGTTCATTGATTTACGAAAATTGAATATGTTTTTGACCATCAAAGAAAACGCCTTAAAATTCCATATTTTCCGACTTGGAGGTCCAATTACCGCGGCATTTTAAAACTTATACAAATAAGTTGCATGGGAAAAGAAGTCGTGCGGTGTTGTTACTGCGATAAGGTGAAAATCATGTCAATCGGTTTTTTGGTTTAGAAATTCCGGTAAAAAATAAGGAAAAAGTAGAGGAAAAACTGAAAAAATGACATGGTACCTATATCTCACTAACTAGAGCTGCTGGAAAAAATCTGAGGATAGATTCGAAATCAGCGCACCAAAATTAGTAAGAAACAGTAGAAAAACTCCATGCAACAAAAAAAGTGTTTTTTGTTGTGCTGTGTAATTTTTCATAGCACAATCCTCAAATTTTCCAACGTTTTTTGCATTCAAAATAATTACATTAATTACTGGTTACTCTTCTGATTTCGCTAATACGCCATAATTCAAAGCGACACTGTCGGTACCAAGACTTGGTCCGTCCACTTTCCTCAGCCGGCCTGAACTCAACATTGCTGTTATTAACAAATCATTCCAAAAACGTAATAAAATAACAAAAGTTAACTTAATTGAATAAATCAATATAACAACAACAACAACAATAACGATAACAACAAATTTGAAGGTGTGCATAGAAACACAACAAGGAAGTGTATACAAAGCAAAGCAAAAGCGGCAAGTTGACAAGCAACAATCACCGTCGATGACAATTACATTGCTATAGTCAGGATCCATTCTGAGGCTTGGCAGATGCATTGAGCAGCGCGCAGGCCAATCACAACAATGGCGAATTGATGGCAAAGTTAATGAACGAGTTTGCGGTGGCAGCGCTGTCTCTGCTTTTCTGTCTCTCTATTCTTTGCGTTGTCATTGACCGTTGTTATATTATTGCTATGTGTATTGTTGTTGTTATTGTGTTTGTGTGCATTGCCGATTTAATGAGCAGGAGTGCGCACAGGCCGATGCCAAACATCAGCGTGCCCAGGAGTGAGCATCTAAGCGCCAAGTAAACACTCAGACAAGGCAAGTGGGTCAGGCGTGCGGTGGCGCGGCGCGAGTAAACAAGCACACACACACACATTGACACACTGACACTAATACGCTGCTAATAACAACAAAGTCAACAATGGCAGAAATAATGCAATGAGTTTAAGCAAGCACAGAAATGTATCAGTTGCCGCAGAGCGCGCGGCTATCAAATTTGCCGCAACCGGAAGTCGATGGCGAGTGCCACGGAAAACACAAATTTAATGCGTCGGCGAGCGAACAGAGGGCACGCAGAAGTGGAAGCGGCATACAAAGTGACCGGTTGCGGGTGAGGCCGATAGCCACAGCAGCCGAGGCAGAGTGGCAGAGAGGCAGCGTGAAATGGAGGAGGGCGCACGGTGTGCTTCGTGTGTTTGCCTGTTTTGTTAGAGACTTTATTTGACTGCGTTGTATGTTTGTTTGTTTGTTTGTGTGCATTGCTGTCACTCCGCTGTCACTTTGGGTTTTGGGCACTGCTTGTCTGTCAGCCGCTGGTTCGCTATCTGCTGCTGTCGTTTTCCCATTATTCAGCTTTAACATTCGAGGAGCTATTCGCCTCCCACATTCCGCTCTTCGTGCTCCCCTTTGGCAGCCGCTTTGTATCGCAATCACAATTTCTGCATCACCCATTCCGCGATATGGCCACTTTGGCCTGCACAATTAAAACGTGCGTCGAGACATGGTGGGCCATGGCCAGGAATATCAACCAGCCGTAAAAGCGTCACTGGGTCATAACCTCAAAAACAACACCAACGAAATATGAAGGAAAACCATGAACGGCGAACGAAAACACAATAAAACCAGAAAGTTTGCGTTGTTGCTCATAAAATTATGCTATTTGTGTTGTTTTTGTGCGGGTCTGGGTGGCGCAAGTTTGGCGTAGTCCACGGGCCAGCGTGACAGACTGGCGCACAGTGATTTGGGTTAAATGGCAAACTTTTGGCTTTCGTCAGCGTCGTTGTGCGGCGAGCGTTGCTGTTTGATTTTTGGACTTATTCCTTCATGACATTTCTTGGTACTTGTACTTATTGTTAATTGTTGTTGCTGTTGTTGTTGTTGATTGTCAGTGTTTTCCCATTCGTTGTTGGTGTTGTTGTTTGTGTTATTTTTGGTCATGCTGCTTAAGTAACTGGCACAATTTGGCGTCATTGCTGCGCTGTGCTTTGTTGGTTGTGTGTGTGGGTGTGTGTGTGTGTGTGTGTATGAAATGAAAGTTGTTTGTAAAGAAAAATTAGCAGCGTCAACAAAATGTTCTCTCTATTTTTCTTGCAATTTTCCCTTTGCTATTATTTTTTGCTTGTTTTTATTGTTTTCCGCTATTTATTTCTCAGTTTTTCTCAACTTTTTGCTTCATAATTTCTCCGTTTCTTGTTCTACGTTTCTTGTTATTTTGTTGTTGTGTAATTACTCGTAGTGTGACGTCAAGTTTTTGTGTGCCCCAAAGTTCAACTTCATTTTTGTCAAATTATGAACAAGTTTCGTGATTCTGTGTTTTCTCAACTTTTTTTCGCTTGTTAACTGGTTGCTTTTGTTGTTTGCTGTTGGCTTCATTTTATGTGCAAATTTGTTGCAAGTTTTCAAAACAATTTTCAATTGCATGAAGCTAGACAGACGCTTGGACGCTCGCTCGTTGAAGTGTCGTCAGAGAATAAAACAAAGCAAACAATTGATTGGACTCTGATTTGATGGACTCTGACATTTGAAAAATCATGCCTAGAAGAGCTTTAGAGATGCCAATTAGGCGTAATTGAATTTAGAAACAATCTGAACGGATCTGAAATCTTGCAATCTTTAGTGTAAACATTAGAATGGCAAAGATTCCAAAGAGAGAGAAGTAAATTCACTCACTCAATAATATTACTTTGTACTTCCTTACATCGTCTCCTCGAAAGTAGCCTGAGTAATTTTTTGAAATGTATTATACCTAGCAATGCTAAAGTTTATTTTTTTCGTGATTTATAGGTATAAATAAAATGAATTCATTAATAACACTCACAAGTATATAATTCATATTAGTAAATAAAAATTACACTACTCGACAAAAAATGGGTTCATCGCGTGCTCCTAAAAACAAAAGTATTTCTTGGACTAATTTTCGGCTGCTGAACATGAAACTGAAAATCAAAACATTTTCGCATAGTCAGTTTTTCAGTTTCTGACCCAAAAACCTTCGTAAAAGACTTTTAAAGAATTTTAAGGATATACACATTTCAAATATTTTTTTAAATATTTGCGGTTGTGCAATGATGAAGACATGGATATCAAATGTAAGAGGAAAATTTTCTCCTTTTAACTTTTTTATTTTTAACTTTCGCCGAAGATTAGTCTAAAAAATACTTTTATTTTTAAGAGCATTTTTTGTGTCGAGTAGAGTAATCAATAAAATTAAATAGATCAATTAAGATTAAAAAAAATAAGTGTTAAAAAAACAGATATCCAAAAGTTCTTGTTGTTCTAAGAAATCATCAAACAGTTAAATGTGAGATACCAAAATGGCAGATTATGCTTCATGAATTATTATTTTAAATATAATGAATATTAATAAAAACAAATAATCCGTGGAAAATATAAAAAATCATTCAGTTAAATTAATTAAAATTAACTCTGTAAACATACTTTCTACTTGATTTCATACTATCGAAACTTTTGATTGCCTCACTTAAACTGAAAGCATTTCCGAAATATTGAAAACCAGTTTCTATAAAGTTCCCTGTTATCTCTTTCAATATTGAAACGCACTTCACTAAATTTGAATCGTGCACACTCAGCATTGAAATATACATAATTTTATTGATATAATGCTTATTTAAAATACACAACTCAAGCAATACGCTTTGAATGGCCATGACCATCATTGGCGCGTATACTCAATTTTTTTTCAAACTCTCAGGAGGGTTTCGAATGGGTGAAAGCTTAATTTAAATTTATTACTGCCATTTCAACTGCACACGCTTACACCTGCTCGACTTTTCTACCTTTACGCAATGCGAGCGCGAAGGGCAGCGCAGCAAAAGAAGCAAAAGCGAACATAAAAAAGAAAATAGCAACAACACTCGTAATCTGCAATTGGCCTAAGCAAACCGCAATGCTACGCACTCACCCGTCGCAACATTCACCATTCACCGCTCACCAACAAGCCACCTGCCATTCAGCGTTTAGCGTTCAGCAGTCAGAGCTGGGCTATAAAATTTTTTCCATCAATCTTCAGGTAATCCCGCTCAACATTTGCCAAATGCCACTTTATCATAATCACAGCAAAATGCAATCATTAAAAAGACGCAACGGCAGCAAAGGACAGGGCACGCAGGCCGAAGGACTGATGGATGCCTGGCTGAACGGTTGAATGCGGCGTTGCGTGCCAAGAAGTACTCGCAGCCGCGAGCCGCGCATGAAGCGGTGTTAGTAAGAATAAAATAGGAAATGAACCAGAGTGCAAAGCATTGGCCGCTTTTCACTTGACTGGAGGTCAAATGCAAACTTGCACTCGACCAGCTGCAACGCGCGTCCGCCAACAGACAAACGCAAACCGGCGTGCGCGCGCTTTCACACTAATAAACGAAACATTCGCACGAATAAGCAGATACAAGTGGCAGATATGGCGAACCACATACATGTGCGCATACATGTATTGATCCCGAGCAGGCGTAAGCCGACAGGGGCAGCGCCGCGGTGTGGAAGCTGCTCGAAATCATTGTGGCGCGACCCCTTGTGAGCAGTCGCACTTGATGCGCGTGTGTGTGTGCTTGTGTGTGTGTGCTTGTGTGTGTGTGTGAGGGTTTGCGCGCGTGCATTGTGTGTGATTGGGTGGAGCACAACCCGATTTTATCCGCTGATAAAGCCGCTTGATCGAACCACTTTGGCTGCCCTATTGACCCGCCCCAAAGCACACGTTGGCCAACATGACACAGACGCACGCACTCACACATGTACAAGCACACCTACGTGCATTTATATGCATAGATAAACATACATTTTCATCTGCCCCAGTGCACCCTATGGGAATCGACGCTTATCTACACTTTGCCACCGTATGTCATTTATTTTATTTTGATTTTCTTTTGCTTTGCTTTTTCACAGCGCCACCGACGAGTCCGGAGTCAGGTGCGGAGTTGGTATTTCGTTAGGAATTGGAAGAAAGTTTTATTTTGATATAAGAAAAAAAATAAAAAAATTTTATTTTCATTTGTTAATTTGATTTTATTGTTGACATTTAGGAATTTTAAAATTTGGTATTATTAAAATGTTCTTCATCTACTATTAACCCTTTCGCTACATTTTTTTACTGGGGCAAGTTAAAATTTGAAATTTTTCGTCTTAGGCTTCTATGTGGTTATATTAGCAATATTCCATAAGAAATTTTGTAATTTTTATACTCGGACCCTGTATTTTAGAGTGTTTTTCTATGAGAGCAACCACATCGTTGTGGCTGTAATAATTACTTAAACATACAACTTTTTACGCATAACGAAAATTTGAATATTTCTTCATTTACTTCAGCCAAAATTAGAAAAAAAAAAGGTATCTAAATTGAAAGAAAATGTCAAATTAAAAAGTTCTCTAATTTTTTCTGCTTCTTCTTCCTTTACTATGTCAAGATACACCATTAAAAAACGTGTATACTTCTCTTCTTTAAACTTAAATATTCAGTTTATTAATTTCGTATTTTTCCTAAAATTCAAACTATTCTAAAGACCAACAAAAAAATGTATTCTTGCAAGGAGGAGTATTGAAGTAAGTAATTGGAGTAAGGAGTATTGAAATAAGTTTGATTTTTCACATAAATTAAATAAGTATTTGAAAGTTTTTAAGGCATAAACAAAATAATAAGTTCTGATTTTCATTTTTGAAAGTATTAATTATTTTCATTTAAAAAATTAAAAATTTTCAAATATGTATTTTGAAATTTTTACAAAAGTCAATTTGAAAACTTTTTGTTTTTATTTTTTGGTAAATATTAACCGCAGACCTACGTTGGGGTCGTTTTCGACCAAATTTGTTTTTGTACTTCTAATATTTTTTAAATTTGTTATTATTTTTAGCTTTTTTTTCATGACTTTCTTACTTGGACTATTATCTATCGAAATCAAACTGTTTTATTGCATTTTTTGTAATTTGTGTCATTTTTTTCAATCCGGGTCGTTTTTGACCCGTTATATGCCAAAGCTTTTGGTATTCGAATTTCTTCGTGGTTTCATAGCAAACGTAAATAAAAATGTAAATTATTATTTATTTTATTTCAAATAAAAAAGTTGTTGCCTGGAAAAAAGTTCTAAAACAAAAGAAAAAAACAGAACTTGTCTGCTGTGGATGCCTAAAAAAAAATATCTGCAAAAATAAGCACAACCGCAATGTGTGTGTAAAATGCCTTGAAAGTGTTTAAAAACTGCAAATAAATATTTCCGTTGTATTTTATTTTAAGTTTTTGAATAAACCGTACCAAAAAGTTTTGTTTTTTTTAAATGAACGTCAATTTTTATACTAACTCGCATATGTGAGGGCCGAAAACGAACCTAACGTAAGATTAGTAGTTTTTTTTAACGTAGGTCTACGGTTAATAGAAGTTAATTTTTGATTTAAAATTTATTATTTATTGATTTTACAAATTTTGTATTGCAAAAGTTTTCTACCTCTCATCAAAACATTACACATCTGCTGAGAACAATTGCGCCACCTCTACGGGGCGCAATTTAAAAAGTCAAAGTCACTGCATACACAGCAACATTCAGTGTCAGCGCTGCTTTCTGCACGCTTCGCTGCGCACGAGGTGGCAACGCCCGACTTTCAGGCATGGCAGCAATTGTCAATGGACACACGAACGGCCGAATGGCACCGGCTGAACTAATCGCACCGTTTGCCATTTCTTATCACAGCAGCGATTTTTCTTATTCCCTCCACCACCCTCAGCGGCTGCCACTTGCCCTCAAATCATCGCAAGCAGTGCCAAAGTGTCGGTACGCAGCGGAGTGAGGAGTGAAGCGTGAGGCTTTGGCACTGCTTCTATGTGTGTGTGTGTGTGTGTGACGGTTAGTTGTTTAAAGGTGCATAGGTGTGCGTGTCGTGTCATCGTGACACTTCAACTTAATTTCAACAAACTTGGAATAATAACAAGCAGCACAAAAAAGGACTCGGCAATAAAGGATACACTGACACTGGCAACAGCTCGGCAGTGATGTTAAGGTTGCTGCCGACGCTAACAATAACAGTGGTTGGCGTTAGAAGAATGTGCTTGTGTGTGAGTGTGTGTGTGTGTGTTGGCGCCTTTGTGTTGCTGCCACGCTTTGCGCCGACATAACGAATGCAACGCACGGCTGGGCGCGCACCAACCAACCAACCGACACACACGCCGCCAACAACGAAACATAAAGTGAAATGTGTACAAATGGTTGTTGGCCGGTTAGGGCACTAGCGCCGACTGGTTGGTGCGTTGGCTGACAAGCACGCCGCAAGGACATCTTCATTTATGGCGCACAACAGTTTGTTAAGCGCGTGTTTGTGGCACGTTAGCATTGCCAGCGAACTATTTTGACTTTCATGTGCGCGTAGCGAAGCGTGAAAGCATTTAAGTTGAACAGCAACAACAAGCGAAATTATTGCCGCAACACGCAAAGTGTAACGCTGCACTTTTAAAGCAATCATAACTCGGCTGGCTGACAAGCAACAAACACTCGACGCAAGTTTTGTGCAAAGTTGTGGGTGGCGCATTGGCGTATTAGTCGCCATTTGTGCCGATGGCGTCGCTGCACGGCTCGGCCATTTACGCAAAGCTAATGTTTGCGGACTGCCTCGACCGCCCACCGTCCGGCTGGCTTTGGCTCGCTCGAGTTTAATCCAGACTCGTGCATTGGTCGTCTTTCCTTTACAATCACACACCAGCACTTCCGGTCATGGCATGTGATGTCCGTCTCGGCGTCCTCACCTGCGCATCGCATTCTCGGCGCTGTCCGTTGCTGTCGGGCGGAAAATTGCATTCATTAGTCTGTTAGTGCGCGACACAAATTGAATTGAGCTGCGAGCATGATTCACACGTTCGAGGTGTGCGCTGTGTGCGTTGCCACGCCGATAGAATAGCAATTGGCCTGACGGCGCTGAATGCAACAACTAACATTGGTGATTTCATTTGGGTATTTGTCAACGTTTTTTCAATTTTCACATTAGACAATTTTATATTTGAACTGAATATTTTAACAGTTGCTTTTATATTTTTGAATAGCGTTTGAAATATTTTTTCACCAACTAAACATTATGACCTTTAAAAACAATTTTATTGCTTTATCATTCTTGACTCAAATTTATAAAATTCATTTAGTATTTTCATATTTTTTAGATACGAGTATGTTCTGCACAATGTTTCTATGTTTCATTTTTTTTCATGTTTTTCGCACACCATTTTTTTTTATTGTTTTCATTTCATAAATTTTTGCGTATCCATTTGATAAACTTTAAAAAAAGAGTTTTTCCATATACTTTTTAACCATTTTTCAATTTTCATAAAATTACTTTATTTAGTTTAAATTTTTTGATTGAGTTGATTTAGTTTTTCACCAACGAATGAATATAAATCAATTCTACAACAATTGATTTATAAAATTTTTTTACAAAAGCATACAAATCATTTGTAAAAAAAATTGTCACACGTACATATGTTTTTGTTATTCTTGCATAGTAATTCAACAATTTACAATTTTTTTCATTCGCATTCAATTAGAATTTGCAATTTGCACGCTTGCTTGCACGCATAAATTAGTGGCAACAGCAATAAAAAATCAAATTGTGGCAAAATGTTTAGTAAACCGGAAATGTTTAGTGCCGGAATTCTTTTTCCTTTGGATTTTGCCAAAACAGTTTTTGATTGATTTAATATGAAGCATAATTGAAAAGTTATTAGTTTTTTAATGTATGTTTAGTGTGACCATATGGCCACGCTAGGCGCCACTGGATTAAGGATCTTCAATTCGTAGGCGCTGCATAAAACTTGCTAAGAATGTAAAATATTGCGCGCATTTAAGCACCGAAAGCTTTGAATTTGCTGTTAATTTGCTTGGCATTCAATTAGTTTTTCATGGCCTGCAGGCATTTTTAATGTAATTTTTTTCAATTATTTATTATTGCAATACATTTTAGGGCGAATGAAAGTTTATGGAATTTTTTTGCTGTAACGCTTCGTGCCGTCGGTTTATGTTGTGAGTTTTCTGCGAAGCACTTTCTATAAACTACAGCAATGATAGCCGCCAACAAAAACAACTTCAATGATTTGTGTCGGCACATTTAATAAACAGCTTCGCGCCGAGCAAATTGCAAGTGCTGTTTAATTGCCAGCAGCGCTACGGACACTTTGGATGCACTCCGACATATTCGCGCCGTGAAACTCCGCGCCGTGAACTTTTAATTACAGCAATTACATGAGCCATAATTCTCGGACTTAATCTATGTTAAATGCTTAGCAAAAAGTCATTAATTATAAAAGCAATGCCAGGGTAACTGAAAACGCCAGGAAATGTTCGCCTTGTCGCACTTTTCGAAAGGCAACGCTGCCAGCAGTAACTTGCAAGAAGCGATTGGAATGGAAGCAACTAACCGAGAAGTGGGCAAGAATTTCGGGCCAACAAAAGAGAAGCAACTCAGTTGGCTGGAAGCGGCAGTGCTGAAGTCAGCAAAACGTTGCAGCCATTTAAATCCATTAATGCCAACGTTTCCAGCCATTAAGCGGCAGCGTTACGCAGCGTTGCGCCAATACTCGAAAATGTTCTGGCATTACGTTGGAAACAAACTTGTGCCCAGCAACGCCGAAACTCAGCCAACAACAAACAGCAAAGCCAACGGGCTGGCTGAAAGTTCAGACGAAGCAGCGTTGCGCTGACTAAAAGGAAATGTTGCCAGCGGAAATGGCAAAGTGGCAAACGTGTGTATCTGTCTGTGTGTGTGAGGGTCTTGGATCCAGTCTCGAAATGGCCAAAATGGAATAAATTCTCGAACTAATGGGTGTACGAACCCATTAGGTCGCGCGCTGCTGCCGCTGTTGGGTTGGCTTGTTGCTTGCTGACTTAGTCGAGCTGTGAGTTCGGTCGCTTGCCTGCGCGTCTTTTCACTTGGACGCTGCAGCTGCACTCATATTTATTGCATGAGACTTTCGTAGTATCGTCAATACAAAAACAAAAGCAACAAGCTCCGTCTCACCACACACATACAGCTGAAACACACACGCACACACAGATGCAGACAAAACATTGCTTAGCCCGAAGTGTGCTCAGGTGCCAATACTTTGCGCTCAATTCCATTCACTTAGCCACATGTACACTCGTTTGTTTGTGCATGTGTGTGAGCCTGAACGTGTGTGTGTGTGTTTTTGACTTGCCACATCTGCCTTTGACTCTATTAAGGTGAGTAAGTCTGCAATTTTTGCCAAACAACAACAACATTTTCTATTCCGTCTCTGCGTAGCCCTGTTGTGATTACAACAACACACACTTCATGCTTTTGTGCCTGTGGCCTGCCCAAGGCATATTGATGGCACGTGTCCTGCAACAGCTGAATCGACCTTAAGTTACTTCGTTTTGTAATTGTGCTTTGCCAAACACCAAAAACAACAACCTAAATGAAACGAAAATTTGCGTAAAAGTTTTGAGCCACAAACTTTGTTGCAATGCAACAGCAACACGCTAACAATTTATGCCACTGCTGTGGCTGACTTTGACTTTTGTTGTTGGCAAATGCTGTGAACAAATGCTGCTGGCTTGTTTATTGTTACGCTGTCAAATGTACCCAACAACGAAATAACATTACTCAAACTTGCCAATTCATCGTGTGAGGTGGGGTTGAATTGAAATTGCAATAGAAAGGGACTTTGATTTATTTTGTTTCTTTTTGTTTTAGTTTTTGAGTTGGAAAGTGCCGTTTGTTGTGTCCTTTTACTGATTTCGATTTTCCCTACATTTCTACTTTTTGTTTTTAAAGATTTTTGTTTTGATAAGGGGTCGCATCTGTCCAATGACACTTGGGTATAAATGCTTCATGGCTGATAGATAAAATTTACGTGAAGATGGAATGATTATTTTGTTTTTGTTTTTGCTGTGTTAAGAAAGTAAAATGTGTCGATTTGTTTATTTCTTGTGTGGAAATCATTGCGTAAGTGTTAACAAGTTATTTAAGGACTCGCTTTTGTGTAGAAACGCTTAGAAGAAGTGTGAAACACTTCCAACACAACTTTAGCTGTGTGCCATATAATTTATTTTATAGAGACAACGTATAACGAAATGTGGAACGAATGGAAGTAAACATGCACAACTTAAATGTTTTGTATTTTTAAAGGAGGCTTTAGAATATAAATGAAGTCAAATTAGGAAGTTTTCTACCGAAATTCTGCAAACTTAAAAGATAAAACTACAATTTAAACCTTTGCAAATTTATGATTTGGATTTTTGGAACAAAGTTTATGCCTTTTCGAAAGCCAAGAAATTAATTGTTGAGTTCAATTGTATCTCTGGACTGAGACATTTAAGCGAAGGAATTGTAAATTGAATTTCTTCGCTTGAATTTCTGAGTCCAGAAATTAAAGTTAAAGTCCAGTTGGACTTTAACAACTAATTTCTTGGCTTTCAAAATATCATAAACTTGTACATTTATTTCCTTTGCTTCACCCTTTCGCTATTTTGTTGCCATATGGCAACATGCTAATTTGTGGACGTCTGCATCCTCTATGGTTGCAAGAATACATTTTTTTGTTGGTCTTTAGAATAGCTTGAAGTTTTAGGAAAAATACGAAATTAATAAACTGAATACTTAAGTTTAAAGAAGAGAAGTATACACGTTTTTTTAATGGTATATCTTGAGATATTAAAGGAAGAAGAAGCAGAAAAAATTAGAGAAATTTTTAATTTGACGTTTTCTTTCAATTTAGATACTTTTTTTTTAGATTCTGGCTGAAGTAAATGAAGAAATATTCAAATTATTTTTAATTTTTTTAAGTAATTATTACAGCCACAACGATGTTGTTGCTCTCATAGAAAAACACTCTAAAATACAGGGTCCGAGTATAAAAATTAAAAAATTTCTTATGGAATATTGCTAATATAACCACATAGAAGCCTAAGACGAAGAATTTAAAATTTCAACTTTCCCCAGTAAAAACCTGTAACCACCAGTTGGGTTTTTTAAACTCTTTTCTTGAGTTAACGAGTTAACGAATTTATTAAAGATGTTTTTTCCATAATAGCTTACGGGCCAATTGAGACTCCTCGCTACGAGTTTCTGAGTAAACTATTTTTCAGCAACTCTTTTAAAACTCACGTTTGATAAAAAAACATAATATCCCTTTCCGGTCAATTCCCACATTTCTTGAGATAAAATTTCTTCCTTCAAAATATTGACTCTTATTGAACATTTTAGCAATAAAATACAAAACAACTAAACAAAATTATTTTGGTTGAGAATTACAGCTTCATAAATTTTGTACGATATATCGTACAATGGTCCGCAAAAGAGTAACAATTGATGAATTTTTGGTTTCGGTTTTTTAAGTTTTATGAGCAATTAATCTGGTTTTTGGATTGAAAACATAACTTACCTATAACAAAAAAATCAAAACGTGATTTTATTTTGATCGAAAGTTGTAGAAATTATAGATATATAAACAATTGATTCACATTTATTCGGCCTTATATAACCGTTGTTGTTGTTGCAAAGCCCTTTTCCTCTCAATAAAACACTGAATCAATTAAAATTCGTATAGTTTTACAGAAAGATACTGAATAAAGCCGATTCTTATTATCGCAGTGGGAGTGGCAAGTACGCATGTCTAACCTAACATAATCTGTGTCTGTCCAGTAAAACACAAAATCGTCTATTAATTCTTATTTTTAATCGAAAATTGCCGAATAGTCGAATTTTATTAATCATACGATTTACTGATGGGCGTGGCATTCAAGCAAACGCAAAAAATCGGTTACCAAACCTATAACTTTAAAAAAACGCAAACATAACTTGCAGCCTTTGCTTTCCATTTGTACGATATATCGTACAAAGCTTTGCAACCCTTGCGGTCATTTGTACGATATATCGTACAATTTTTTTAAAGATTTGGGAAAAATATTTAGACGCAAAAAATGTTTCATTTAGTAAGTTTTATTCTCAGTTTAACTGAGATTCAAAAAAAGTATTATTTATTTAAAAATTCCTCGGCAGAAGTACCGTCATTTGCTAGTTTTTCCAATTCTTGCAAAGACCTGCTTACAAAGCTCACTCATGCTGTGTAGCCACAGCTATTATGATTTATATTTCTAAACAGAATGATACAACACGGCCTACTTAAAGAAAATTATAAAGCTGTTGCATAAAAAGTGCGTTCACTGTCAAATAAAAAATCGTCGTATAAATTGTACGATATATCGTACAAATTTCCGGAAAGGGATATATGTATTTGCCAGTTTCACTTGTTCAGGGCGACTATTACCAACAACAATTACAAGCGTATTGTTCATAGGCATTAACAAGCTTTCAGGAGATTGAACGTTGTTGTTTCCGGATTTTTCACATTTTTCAAACATTCAGACTCGCCCTTTTCTAATAAATTGGATTATGTTGCAATATTAGCATTTAAAATTTCGTTCAGCAATTCAAGAAGGTTCAGTAAAAAAATTCTAAAAGCAAATTACTCCCTCCACTGCTTACTGACTCTGGGGAATCTAAAACCAAATCCACACTGTCGCCGCTCGCAGGCAGCGAATATGAAATCAATAATCCAGAGCTGCGAAGACCAAATTGAATGTGGCACCGAATGATATGCGCTATAAATGAAAGTTTATGCCATTGTTGAGCGGATTGCTAAGCGGATTAAAATTCACAAAATCTCCAACTGACCGGGTCAATTGTACAATGCCAACGCGATATGTAGAGCAGCCGGATGGGCAAGACAGATGTAAGGACATACATAAATATGTATGTATGTATTGTATACCTACATATGTACGTACATATGTGTTAGTGTGAGTTAAACTAATTTACACTAAAAAAATTTAAGCTTTATTCAGTTGATTTCGGTTGTGTTTGGAAAATTAATGTCGTAATAAACTGAATAGAAAAATGTAGTTCGATTTCAAGTAATAGCGACGAGTTGCATACAAAGTGCAGCAAAAATTGAAATTAATATAATATTTTAGTTTTTCGAACAAAAGGACTGTATGTCAAAATTACATATGTTAAAATTTATTGTAGTTGAATTATGAAATGTTCACATTTTGTTATGTTTTGACGGAATGACAAAATTCAAGCACGGAATAACGTTGGAATCTGCGAGTTCAAATGTGTTTCAAATTTATTGTAATTGAGCGATTTTTGTGCTTGTTAGGTTCGGTCTGGGCACCAACCCACATCAATTTCGGTCTCAGTGCAAAAGTAGAAATGTTGCATGCATTTTTCAAAAGCAAAAGTGCACCATTCAGATTTTGGTGGCATTGTTTTAGGGCATTTGTGGTTTGTGCAGCTATTGTCTCGTTGCTTTGGTGCTATTTGAAAAGGGAATCACATTCGATTTTATGCGCTGCACTTCACACGGTTTTTGTTTTTTTCCGAGTGCGTATTCAGTACATCGGTGTCGCATGATTTTCGCTTGCGCCCCAAAATATGCCACACTTTATGCCCAAAAAAAAAAAACAGAAGCCTGTCACTGTATGAACAAACGATACGTTTGCGCCTTTTGTTTTGTACAAAACCCAACTACACCAACAAGAATAACAGCAGCCGACAGCTGATATCGGCTAAAGTCATGTGGCATTAACTTGCAGCTTACAAGCTGCTGTGAAAGCGTCACATGGATGCCTTTTTTCTATTTGGCATCGTTTGCGCTGTATGTCGAATCATGAACGTTCGAGTTACGCGTGTGCGTGCTCACCATAAGTGACTACTCTCACTTCAGTGCGCCTGTTGGTGAGCGGTCACTGCCAATTATTGGACGCCATATAAGAATGTGAAATGGGAATTTTGCGAAAAACTGAAGACAGCAGACACACACCAAGCAATGTCAACACCAACGAACGGCATCAACGAACGCAAATCCCCGCAGAGCCAATACCAACACAGCCTTGCACTTGAACACGTACACCGATGTATGTACATGTGTGTGTGTGTGTGTGCTGTGTCTATGAAAATGCGGATTTCTTGTCGTGTACAAAAGACTTAAGTGGCTTAACGTACAAATGCACTGCTGGGAGCTGACAGCAACTCAGCAGCAGCGCAGCCGCACAAACACTCAAAGCACACACACACACACACGCATGAACATGCAATGCGTCTAAATGACATATGTGACACTGTCATTATTATTATTATTATTGTATTTCGCTGTACTTCGTTTGGGCATTTTCTTCATTATTGTTGTTGTTGTTATGCTGTTGACTGCAGCCGTTTCGAAATCTGTTGTCGTTGCCATTGCTTTTGTTGTTTTGTATGTCTATCGCATAAAGTTATTAAGTTTTATTGTTTTTCCTCAAGCTTGCCCACTTTCTTTTCGCTTTGCGCTCTGCTCTCGCACTTCACACCGCACGCTCGTCCCTACTCGACTTTGCCACCTGCTCTCACGCGCTTGGTCTGGCATTCTGCGAGCTCAAATCTCGGATAGTCGTCCCAACGCTGCGTTCGACATGTCGTATACGCAACATTTTGTTTGAGTGAGTGTTTTATTATGTTGCAAAGTGATTGCTCGTTGAATGCTTCTATGTGGGTTGACTTTGTCATTTGCCCACACACGTTTGCCGCTTTATGTGCGCATGTGTGCGTGTTTGTGTGCGCTCGTGTGTGGCGGATTCTTCTTGTGTGCCAAAGTTAATCTCTAAACTAATTTTGTGGCATGTCCATTACAGAAAATTGTTTAAGCTTTTAATTCATTTTATGTGCTCAACGCACACAACACAAACACAAACACAAGCACACCCATACATGTACAAGCAGAGAGATCAGGGAATGCAAATAAAATGCTCGCACGCATCGTTGTTTGGATAATTCAATTTTTTCTCTTGGCAGCACTGCTTCATAGAAATAGGAAAAATTCTACTACCACAATGTTATTTAAATATTGTTAAAGCCATTTTATGTTGTCTACATGCCATTATTGTTATAGCTGCTGTTGTTGTGTATGTTGTTGTTGTTTAAGGAAGTCGCTCACCGTACAGCAGCTTCAATACTGTATTGCTGTTGCAGTTATCAGTGTTATTCGCAGCGCATGTACACCTAAGATGACTTGGCACAGCGGCAGCTGGCAACCCTAAGCAGCTTAACTACGCCAGCAGTGCGTTTCCGTTTGTGTCTCACGTATTAAAATTGAAAACATAAAATTTATATTTAAAAATATATACGCACAAGGGATATGTCAGAAGATTCCCGTGAAATGTTCGGCATGTCATGGCCCGATGTTGGGTGGCGGCAACTCAGCACCGAAGTCTGCAGACCCTGAACATATAATCCCGCTGCTTCCCCTCCCCTCCCCGCGTTACATTGAAAGCATGCAGCTGGGCGAGTATTGTGCGCTTGAATTTGTAACGAGGAGCAGCAAGTTTTCAACAATTCCTCGACATTATGTTGAAGTAGCGATTGTACTGAGTGAGTGACATGTGTGGCGCATGACAGACGTGTTTTGTGTGCTTAACAAAATTGCAGTGTAGGTGTGGGAACTGTGGGGATGGGGCGAGTGTGTGTTGAAGAATTTCAATTATTGAATGCGGAATTAATTTGCACGCAAGGAAATATGTAAAGTTCTGTCCTGAGATGTGCAAAATTATAGACAAATCCTTGTGCTGGTATGCAGTGAATGCGAAATAGTTGAATAGCACGTTTCGGGTGTGAGACTGCGGTTGAATTGACCCCATAACGAAGTGCAATTGATGGGCGATTGACTTCAAGTATGCGATTTTTGTTTGTTTAAATTTCTCTCGATAATCGCCTCCAGAAGAGCTTTTATGTTGTAAAGGGAAATCGTGTGCAGGGCAGAGCAAAGAAGTTGGTCGCTTGAGAAGCAATTATTTTCATTTAATTGAAATGTTTTTGTCAAGTGGTTTAAACGGCTGTGAATATTTAATATTCAACTATGGCATCTTAAAAAGTTTGACTGTCAATATGAGGATGAGCAAATACACAAATTTTGAACAGATGAATTGTTTTTCAGCACTCAGGGTAGGACTATTGATTGTTCAGAATGCTGCCGAAGTGGAATACTAGGGAATGATTTTTTTAGAAAGGAAGATTCTTAATGTAAAAAAAGCAGTTTTGTAGCTAGAACGTTTTTTGATGTAAAAACAGAAATTTTTTAGTAAGAAAGTTTTTTAATGTAAGAAAAGGAATTTTTTAGTAAGAAAGTTTTTTAATGTAAAAAAAGAAGTTTTGCATAAAGGAATTTTCATAATGTTAAGAAAAAACCTCCTTATTATTTGTTTATGCAGGTTTTCTAGTCTAAAAAAGCCCTTGTTTATTTTAATTATTTTTTATTTTATTTTTTTAATTTAATTTAATTTAATTTTATTTTTTAATTTAATTTAATTTAATTTAATTTAATTTTATTTCATTTTATTCTATTTTATTTTATTTCATTTCATTTCATTTCATTTAATTTCATTTAATTTAATTTAATTTCATTTTATTTTATTTTATTTTATTTTATTTTATTTTATTTTATTTTATTTTATTTTATTTTATTTTATTTTATTTTATTTTATTTTATTGTATTTTATTTTATTGTATTTTATTTTATTTTATTTTATTTTATTTTATTTTATTTTATTTTTTTTTTATTGTATTTTCTTTTCTTTTCCTTTCTTTTATTTTCTTTTCTTTTCTTTTCTTTTCTTTTCTTTTCTTTTCTTTTCTTTTCTTTTCTTTTCTTTTCTTTTCTTTTCTTTTCTTTTCTTTTCTTTTCTTTTCTTTTCTTTTCTTTTCTTTTCTTTTCTATTCTATTCTATTCTATTCTATTCTATTCTATTCTATTCTATTCTATTCTATTCTATTCTATTCTATTCTATTCTATTCTATTCTATTCTATTCTATTCTATTCTATTCTATTCTATTCTATTCTATTCTATTCTATTCTATTCTATTCTATTCTATTCTATTCTATTCTATTCTATTCTATTCTATTCTATTCTATTCTATTCTATTCTATTCTATTCTATTCTATTCTATTCTATTCTATTCTATTCTATTCTATTCTATTCTATTCTATTCTATTCTATTCTATTCTATTCTATTCTATTCTATTCTATTCTATTCTATTCTATTCTATTCTATTCTATTCTATTCTATTCTATTCTATTCTATTCTATTCTATTCTATTCTATTCTATTCTATTCTATTCTATTCTATTCTATTCTATTCTATTCTATTCTATTCTATTCTATTCTATTCTATTCTATTCTATTCTATTCTATTCTATTCTATTCTATTCTATTCTATTCTATTCTATTCTATTCTATTCTATTCTATTCTATTCTATTCTATTCTATTCTATTCTATTCTATTCTATTCTATTCTATTCTATTCTATTCTATTCTATTCTATTCTATTCTATTCTATTCTATTCTATTCTATTCTATTCTATTCTATTCTATTCTATTCTATTCTATTCTATTCTATTCTATTCTATTCTATTCTATTCTATTCTATTCTATTCTATTCTATTCTATTCTATTCTATTCTATTCTATTCTATTCTATTCTATTCTATTCTATTCTATTCTATTCTATTCTATTCTATTCTATTCTATTCTATTCTATTCTATTCTATTCTATTCTATTCTTTTCTTTTCTTTTCTTTTCTTTTCTTTTCTTTTCTTTTCTGTTCTTATTTTATTTGATTATTTATTTTATTATTATTTGCAGCTCTTATAAAGTTTCAAAGTCATGTCCCTTAAACACGGCTCGAAGTTACCGCGTCTAAAGTGAAATAATGTTTGGCTTATGGGTACAAGTTCGGTTTATGTTTTGTTTTAAACTTGTTAAAACTTCAACTGGTACATTTCAATTGATGAACCAAGTTTATGGTGATGAATGTTTACCCCGAGTCAGAGATCACGAGGCGTATACGTGATTTAAAATTGGATGTGTGAACATAAATGATGACCAACATGTTGGCAACTGAAATACGCGTTCACCGCAGATTCCATCTAAACTGAGAAAGATCAGCCAAAATTTAGTGAAATTCTTGAAAATGAATTTCAAAATCTCAATAACATCAATCTATAGCATTTTAAAGGTGTGTTAAATGTTTGTTCTACACAGGTTTTAAGCATTTAATCAGCAACCTTTCGTCGTATTCGTCTGATGCGGTACTGTGCGACTTTCACTATTTCGAAAAAAATGAGTTTTCTGATGAAAATAAGTGTTTTGAGAGCGCTAAAGCCATTCAAAAAACGTTCGCCCATATCCTGAAGGACATCACGGCCGGCAATCCAAATCACTTTGACATGTTTTTAGACCGGGTAAATCGCTATATTGATTCCGAAGGGGACTATTTTGAATACAACAAATCGAGTTTGACAACAAAAATGTGTAGCTATTATATTTTTTTAATGTTTAAAGTTGAAAAGACCTATGGTGCCTATATGAATAATAATAATAATTGACTGGCACGACAGCCCGCTTACGCGAGGCTAAGGCCTAACTTCCCGCAACCACCCGTGTTGTGCGTGTGAATTTGTACGCGGGTGGAAGGGACCTACAGTTTTATGCCGGTTCCGAACGGCAGGTTGGGAGCTTTTTCATAAGCAATTTTTACTCTCAGAGGTTTGCCATTTCCAGCTGAGAGGACAGCCACCGAAAGAGAAAACGAGTTTTCCCGTTATTTTTTTTTTTAGGTGTTATTACAAGCAGTATTTGAACCTGAGGTTGCTGCCTTCGACTCGCGGTCCAACGCACTAACCAACTGAGCCACGGCGGCGGCCTATATGGCAAATTATTAAATCGGTTATACAAATTTTGCAATGTGTAATATATGAACATTTGTAGTCAAATCAGATAAGCCCATATTACAACAGAATTAACTTCTAATGCATCGCATTAGAATATCAATGATCGTCACAACTTCGTTGTTTATGGTGTTTTTTATGACAGCCATTTTAATTGTTTTTGTTGCTGTTGTCGTTGTTATTGCCTTGTGTAACTGCAGTAAGGCGCTTAATGTGATGGAAATAATGTTCTCTCAAATAAATTATATAGCCCACATGTGTCGTTGCCGCTTCTATAACCAGCGCCTTGTGGCATGCTCAGCATTTCCGGGCGAGCGGCCATCCTGTTGCATGCATGCAATGTTGTAATTTCCAACCGAATCGGACACGCCTCCACACAAACGTAAAATCACACAAAACTGTCAAACAAGCAAACACACAGACACCACACACACGCACACACATAAATTCCGGCAGTTTGATAAAATATATAGTCGCCAATGTTGCAGCTGCAGCACTTCACCAACAGCTGTGCCACAAGTATTTTTGCATCCAGACGCTGTGCGATGCTCCGTGTGTGCTGTGCTGTTATTTGTGTGGCAGTTAGTGCTGCATTTTTATGTCTGTGGGTGTAAAATAAAATTTCGTACTTTATGTACACGTGTGCGCACGTTTCGGTGGCTGAGTACGCGCGCCTGCGGTGTCTGCATGTGTGTGTGTGATTGTGATTGTTTGCCGAAGGTGTGCGAGCAAGTTGCTTGCCTGGCAATGGGCTATGCCCGTGTATGTGTATGTATGTGTGTGAGTGTGTCGCACAAACACACTTTCAAGTGCTGGCCAAACACATTCGATTGCGCCAATTAAATTTACTGCCAAGCACATCCTCATCAGTTTAACGCAGCAGCCGGCGCGCTTCCCTCCTTTGGAAGCGCGTTTTATTCAATTTCCTTTTATCTGCTCACTGCGAACGTGGCACGGTGTGGCACATGGCGAGTTGCAGAGCCAGCTATGCTCAGCAAAGCGTTTTGATTTAATGGTCACATGCTGGCAATTGCTGGCATCGCACTGTGGTTTCAACCAGACGACACAAAAACTTGCTATAAAAAAAATTATGTTCATAAATTTGACTTTGCTGACATTATGCAAACAATTTAATATTCAGCACATATGTATTTGTATTTGTTGTATTTGTTTGATAGCAAAAGAATCATGAATGTGAGACTAAAAATAGAAATAATATTTTCATTGTTATACAAAGAAAATACTTATATATAATATATATATTTCATTTCAGCAAGACTTCTTGTTTTTGTATAGGAGAGATTTTCACACCACAGGCAGCTTGTTTGATGCATTTTGCTGTAAAGCCAAACTTTACACAGCGCTCTGTGAAGTAAACACCTGGAGCGAACATAACAACAGGTGGAAATTCGATGGCGGGTTGTCATGGCAAATTGTGTGGGTTAGTTGGTGGGGTTCACACAATCCCTTATACAAAATACAAATAGATTATTTTGTATATATTTATAACTATAACTACTTTGGCATATATCTAATTATTTACATATGTGTTAGTCAGTGCGGCTGTTGATATAAGAACAAATCTGGAAAACCAAATTGCAATGCAATGCAATTCAAGTTGGCTTAACCGAGGTTCTTAACCCTTTCCGTAAAATTTGTATCGTATAATTTTTTCGAAGATTTTTTATTTGACAGCGAATGCACTTTTTATGGAACGGCTTCTTAATTTTCATTAAGTAGGCTGTGTTGTATCATTCTGTTTAAAAATTTAAATCATTATAGCTGTGGCTACACAGTATGAGTGAGTTTTGTAAGCAGGGTTTTGCAAAACCAGCAATTGACGGTGCTTTTGCGGAGGAATTTTTAAATATATAATAATTTTTGGTTGCAAAAAGCTTAACAATTTCAAAGTCGGAATCTCAGTTGATTAATAAAACTTAATAAACTTAACATTTTTTGCATCTAAATATTTGTCCCGAGTCCCTAAAAAAATTGTACGATATATCGTACAAATGGAAGGCAAAGGTTGAAAATTATGTTTGAATTTTTTTTTAAGTTATAGGGTTTGGTAACAGATTTTTTGCATTTGTATGCCTGCCACGCCCATATGTAAACCACGTGATGAATTAAATTCGACTATTGGCAATTTTCGATTAAAAATAAGAATTAATAGACGAGTTTTCGTTTTACTGGGCAGACACAGATTATGTAAGATTAGACATGCGTACTTGCCACTCCCACTACGATAAAAGGAATCGGCTATATTCAGTATCTTTCTGTAAAACTGTACGAATTTTAATTTATTCTTTGTTTTATTGAGAGGAAAAGGGCTTTGCAACAACAACAACGGTTATATAAGGCCGAATAAATATGAATCAATTGTTTATATATATAATTTATATAACTTTCGATCATGGTGAATGAAATCACGTTTTGATTTTTTGTCTTTATAATTTATGTTTTCTATCAAAAAAATCAATTAATTGTTCATAAAACTTAAAAAAACGAAATCAAAATTTCATGCATTTTTAATCCTTTGCGGACCATTGTACGATATATCGACAAAATTGATTGAGCTGTAATTATCAACCTAAATGAGTTTTTTGGTATTTTTTGTTTTTAATTGGTAAAATGTTCAATGAGAGTCAATATTTTGAAGGAAAAATTTGAAAGGGTTAAGAGATCATTCTGAGCATTACTGTGGCTTCTAACGACCCGCTTAGGTGCAATCAAAGATATAATATTTGCTCTTCGGTTTCCTTCTCTGGATATGAAATCCAGGCAGCCATAAATTACTTGGCTTGCAATATCTGAGTGAGCGGAGAACTTTCCTTTTTTTCATGTTTGCAAATTATATGTTTCGTGGTAAGATCAGGTGTCCTGAATTATGACATTTTTTCAGTGCTTTAGAGATTAATTGGACTTTGAGATAACATCGTTTATTCTCTGTCGCTGTACATCGAACAAATTATTCATCAAATAAACGAATAGCCAGATGTATCTGACTTTACAATATGTATAGACTATATCCAGATTTTTGGATTAGCCTGCTTCGGTCTTTTAATTAATTTTTTAAGTGCTTATTGTTTCCCATAGTCTGTAAGTAATGCAACTGTAGACTGAATATACAAATAAATAAAGAAATTAATAAAGTAGTTGCAACAGAAAGCCATTGCAACGCTAAAAAGGCTTGTCAGATTTATTCGAAACTAAAAGATTGTTTTCGTTCAATCTGAAAATAACTTCAACAAAATTTTAAATCAATAGAAAACAGCAACATTGATTCTAATACAGTAAGCAAGAAGCAAAGAAAGGGGCCGACTCATGCTTAGAAAATTCCTTTCAACTTCGCATACTTCAACCAAAGAATTAAACTTCAGTGGCCAAAAATATCTGGTATGACAGTCGTAAAGAGATCAAAGCCAAACTTCAAACAACCACTAACGATTTGTGTGAGATTTTGTATATGAATGGATGGCACAACTTTTGGCTAGAAAGTCAAACTATCAAAAAATTGTTCTTTAATTTGGTAATTCAACAATTATTAGCCACTGTGCCAGCAACGGCCAACTGAATGGAGTTGTTGCACGTCCACATTTGGAAGCATTTCAAATGTTGCAGTTGTTGTTGTTATAACTTGAAAGAGCAATTTTTGTGTATTGCATTGGCATGTTGGTGGTGCATTTTATTGCATTTTAGAATTTCAAATGGATTGCTGCAAGCTATGTGCACAGTGGCTTTTGTTGACCAATTGTCAATTTGTGCAAATGCATTTGTGCTCCCACCACTGCAAACGGGGCACACTGAAGGTCAAAGATGAAATGCCAACGTTGCTTTTCGATTATTAATAAATTTTTTTTTTCAAGTTTGCGTTGCTCGTTAGTCATTCAATGCGAGCGGGAAGTATTCATGAATTCAGCGCGCCATGTTGCAATAAGTGTTGTGTTACTTTGGTTACAATCGATCTGAACGGAATCGAGTTGATGGGAATTTATGAAAACGCTGCGCACACTGAGTTGTAGCGGCGCAATGTTGTTGATTGTGCTTGAAAGGTTGCGATCTCATTATGTTGCAAAAGGCTTTAACTCTTAATTGATTGACTATTGAGCATTACTCTGTACAACTTTTTTTTTTAATATTTATTATATCAAAATTATTATTGCTTGATTGGGTCATTGTAGTTGCTGTTCCGTAGATTCTTACAGCAAATTGTATATGTTGGCTTTCTCAGCTTTAGTGTTTAATACGCTTACAAGATTCAAGTATTCAAGATACCATTAAACTAGATAGACGGGCCAGATGGATTACACCGTGCGACAGTATTTTGCACACCGGGAAAATCCATATGGGCGTGAAACTAGAGACCAAACATAGTAATACTGTGTACTCAGTTTTTCATTTCTACATCCTTTCAAAATTTTAAAGGGGATAAAAAAAAAATGTAAAAAATACTTAACCTCATTAAAATATGGCGATATGTATATCAAATGAAAGAGAAAAGGCTCAAGAATTTAAATAGAACTGATTTTTTATCTATTTGTAAATAAAGGATATGAAAAAGGTCGTTTGAAAATTTTAATCCTTTATATCCTTGAAAATTTATATAGAATTTTCTTGAAAAGTAAGTATGCCAAAACCCAAAATCTCCACGATCACGTGTAAAAATTTCATTACTCTACCTTTATTGGTTCGAAAGTTATTTAAAAAAAGGCGGAAGCTGCAATTCTAATGAAGTACGAAAATTCGAAATTATTTGAGAATCAGTATTTTAAATCATAAAAAGATTCAAAATCAATGAAGCGAGAATAGTGAAATTTTGACATGTGATCAAGGAGATTTGGGGTTTTAAAATACTTTCTTTTCAAGAAAATTCGATGTAAACTTTCAAGGATATAAAGGATTCAAATTTTCAAAGGACCTTTTTCATATCCTTTTTTTTACAAATAGATAAAAAATTAATTTTATTTCAATTCTTGAGCCTTTCCTCTTTCATTTTATATGCATATCGCCATATTCGAACGAGGTTAAGTATTTTTAAAACTGTTTTTATTTTTTATCCCCTTCAAAATTTTTAAAGAACAAAGGATGTAGAAATAAAAAACTGAGTACGCAGTATTACTATGTTTGGTCTCTAGTTTCACGCCCATATGGATTTTTTCCGGTGTGAAAAATGTTTTTAATTTTTGTTGCATGGTGTTATCTAGTGGAAGTCATCTTGATTAACAGTCAAACATGGCAAAGAAAACACATTTTTCTGAGCGTTGATTGTAAAATTAGTTCTTGAAGTCTTATGTTCTGTTCGCTGTAATGAAAAGTCCATCAGTTTCGCGTGATGTCCTTTTGATTTATATCCCGTTTTAGGTGCATAAGTAAACCTGAATTTTCGCTGTCTTCACACCTTGAATTCACGCGCTGCAGTGCGCTAAACACTTACCGCAGTTGAGTGTAATTGTTCCGTGCGTGCCAAGTGCCGCAGGACATGGCACGCGCCATCTACGCCAACAAGCTGCTAAATGTCAATATTAATGTGCACAGGAAACTGCAAATAATCACCGCTTAAGTGATAATAATAAAGCTTAAAGTCGCCTCGACGCGGCGAGCAGAGTGTGGCACCGCAAGGCATAAATTAATGAAACAAATAGTTTTCGATACACTCTCACACACACACTTGCACACAATTCAACGGTAAAGCAACGTTGTGAAGCAGCTGAGGTAGAAGCAGAAACGGTGCACACTACAGTTGGCAGTTAAATTTAATAAGCGCGCATGATAAATGGCGGCAATTTGTGTGCTCCCACCAGGCAATCACTCGACAGGGCCACAAGCGGAGAGTAACGCAAAAAAAAAAAACGCAGTAGCGCTGAAGGCGTTCGGGGCCGAGAGGACCCAGCGAAAGAAATATGAGTTAGCATACAAATTGTGATGGCGTTTAATGCAAAGCAGCGCGCCCCCGTAATTGAAACCATTGGGCGTGTAATCAGCAGCGGACTGTAGTGGATCTCCGCACCATGCGGCATGCGCTCGTTCTGTATAGTTTTTATTTTATGTTGTTATCATGTCGTTGGATGGGTGGGGCATGATTTGCAATTTCTGTCAAAATTGCATGAATTCATATGCGCGACATTTTAATAAGGACGCTTCGTGTTATTATGCGCGGCGCGGTGCTGAGCTGAACGTGCACACATGTACTCACATTTCAGTTGCTTTTGATAATTTTATGCGAATAGTTGAGAGCGGCAACCGCAAGGACTTGTGGGCGGTGCACAGTGTGACTTTTATCATTTTTAGGAGGCCAAAAGTCATACCAGTCCAACCAAAGTAGGTATGACGATAAAATTTTGCAATAACCATGTAGAGGTTAACATCGTATTAAACAAAAAAAATGGGGGTGGGCCGCCCACTTTTTCTTCGACTCCATTTTTTCGACATATTTTCAGATGACCATTATTTCTAATTTAATAGGATTTAATAGGACGTAAATAAAAATAGTCAAAATAGTTTTTTTTAATACTTTTGAATTCGATTTATTCCAAAACCATTTAAGGGGGTCAATACGTGTAAACGATATATTTTTGGAATCGCGCATACGCCGGAAAAAATTAATGCAATGTACAATTTCTTTTTTCATTCTTTTACTAAAAGGTAGCAGTGCAAGAAAAACATTTTTTTTTGGCGTGCTCAAAATGGCGGCGGTGGTGGGGGTCCAACGTTGGGCCCAAATTCTAGTAGAAGTTGTGCCGGCGCCCCAAAAATCAGCTGAAAAAATATTGCTATTAGTTATTATGAGAAAATATATGTAGGTACCTTTTAAAGTAACTAAAACAAAAAAATATTTTCTCGCAAATACAAAAATACGCTCCAACCGAAAAAAATTACATTTTTTTTCTTAATTTCCCGAAAATGGCGCCGCGGATTTCGCCAAAAACAATGAAATTTTTAGTTACTTCAGAAGTTCTATGTTTCAGAAAGTTGCTGCCCAAATTTAAGATCAGTGGGACTAAAACTTGCCGAGATATTCTACTTCCATAATCAAAAACCAGTGTTTCGAAATAATAAGCGCTGCTGCAGGGGAACGGTTCATCAGAATTAAAAACCACTTGATACCACTTGGGGGATATTCTTAAGACCCCCTGGAGTCTATTTAACAAAAACAAAAATTTTGAAAATTTTGTAAATTTACACGTATTGACCCCTTTAACATTTTAAAAGATTTTTGGTCAAAAACTCCATTATTCCAAAATTATAGCAGAGTTTCTTTACACAGGATTTGAATTTGAAGTGGACAACATCTTTTCCAATTAAACTCAAAATATATTTAAAAACCGCATGATTCTTATTTTTTTTGCTTGGATTTTAGCCAAACGTTAAAAAGTTCACTTCGCGCCATGTTTGATTGGCTGTGAACTAAATTGGTGCAAAAAGGGGCAAAAATTTATTGCAGAATCTGAAACTAGGCACATTTTTCATTAATGTGGTTATAAACATCACATGGAACTCTACGGAACTCAATAAGTTTTACTCTATTAAAAAAAAAAACATATTTTGGAATCACTCAATTTTTAGTGACTAGCAATTTTAATCGATCAAAAATTAAAATGAATTCATTAAAGCTTCAAATATCCCTCTATTGCATACCAAAAAAAATTTTTGCGATCGGAGACAATTTTTTTTACTTTTGGCATCCTAAAAATTATAAAAGTCACACTGTGCGGTGGGACGACTCAGGCGAGCTAAAACCGCTGGAACGCGTCAAATAAGGCGACAAAATATTTTCGTTGGAAATTCCACCACACTGACACCAATTCATGTGCATTTATGTATGCGTGTGTGTGTGTGTGGGTGTATATGTTTATACAACCACTCAATACTGCTTGACTGCTGACATATGTCGAACTGACGCTACTGACTGCGGCCAAAGCGCAATGACGGCACATAAAACGCACCAACCAAGTGGCGGAAAGTATGAAGAATCATGCAGACATTTGCGCGCGGCAAAACTCTCACCAGCAACTCGGCACCGTACACACACCGATTCTTGTGTGTGTGTGTGTAAGCTTTGGCACGCCTACTGCGTTGCTGCACCGCTGTATTTTTTTCATAATATTTGTTTTCTATTTTTTCTGTGCACAATTTTCATCAAATTGCGAAAGGATTATATTGCTTTGTTGTCATGTAATTTCTGTTATTGTCATTGCTTTCATTCGTATTTTTTGCAATATGCGAATTTTTAGCGTTATTGTGTTTTTATAGTTTGCATTCTGTTGCATTTTTTTGTGCAAGTTTTGCATTATTGCGCTGCACTAGAAAATTTATTTATTTGATATCTGAGCGCACGCTGGAATACATTCACTGTTCTACACCCTACCACACAGTTTCAGTTGCAGTTCAACAGTTTCGAGTGAAAAGTTGAACTGTGTTAAGTGAATTGGGTTTGTTTTGCAAAAGAGTTGCACTAAAATAAATTTTCAATAAAAACTTTTTAGTTGAAAAAGTTAACAAACTGTTGTGGGTAAGTGAACAGATTTCCGGGTTATGGAAAGGAATCTTCTCTATTCTCAAACTTTTAAGCAGTCATTGTGAAGAGTTCATTGCACAGGAAATTCTTCAGAGTAGAGTGAGAAAGTAGAGCTCATAAAAGCCTGGATTTGAAAGTCATTCATTTTCATAAACATCTATAACAAGTAGGCGTGGCAGTGATACAAGTGCGCTCATTTATTGCAAACTGATAAAAAAACAATTGAAATTTTATGCAGTAAAGTTTGACGCCGCAGCTAACTCATTCAAGTTTATGCCGTCAAGCGCATTGTTCTGGATCACATTGCAATATACCAAAATATGCAAAAAATACAAAGGACATAAAAATAAACAAAATAAAATGGAAAATGAAAAAAAATTACAATAAAAACAAAAGATGATTGTTTTGCACATTCGTCAGATGACAACAAAAAGTAATAAAACCCAAACATAGCAACAGCCAGGCGTAGGAAGAATCGCATCATACAACAACAACAGTAACCCAGAATACACACACACACATTCAACTAGACATACATAGTCATAAAATTTGCTGATGCATTTTGAGAGATATTTATTGTATTTGTACGAGAAGTATGCATGATGAGAGAAAATAATAATGTGGCAACGCTGTGTTACTTTGGCCCATAGTATGCTACACGTCTATGCCACAAGTGTAAACTATGCGCCACAAGTGGCAAATATCGCCCACACGGACATACACACACACACATTCATACTAGAGGCCATTGTCCTGCCGCATGCAACCGAATCGCTGCGAGTGAAATTGCAAACTTGTTTCCATTGAATGCCCCAAAATTTGATGTTTTCGTTTGGTGCGGCCACAACTTGTGCTAAAATATATGCGCCAAGTTATATCTAGTTGGCTGTCGCTGTGTGTTTGATTACTTGATTTTATTACTTTTGAGTTTACTTTACAAATACCACAACAATAACACCGGAAACTGCTTTAGTCTGCTCGAGCACAGAATCAACAAAGTTGTAGCTTCATTCCAATGTTTTGCTTTCTCATTGCTGCTGTTTGCCGTTGCGGACTTTAGCCAAAATGCAAATACACAACGCAACTTTTCAACTTTTCTATTGCCATTCTTCTTGTTGCCATTTCACTTGTTGTACGTACACTTGATTGTTGGTTTTTGTTGCCGTGCAACCACCCACACACACACACACACACACGTGCACACACGCACAGACAGTGACAGTGGGCAATCGATCGACCAACTATGCGAAATTTCGGCTTTGTGGAAACTTTATAATGGCACGCTTGATTTCAGCTCCTTATTTTCTTGCATCGTTCACTTCCGCACGCTTACTTCCGCCCCAGCACCTTGACACACTTGAGCACATTCGGATTTGCAGTCTTTTCCCGCACCTCAATTGGCTTGTCCTATTCTCTTCCCTCGAGAGTAATTTTTCTTTTTTTTCCTGTGCTCACTTCAATACGCTTACATTTCTCTCTAATTTACAATAAATTCAAAAAGTAATGATGCCGCGTCTCTCGTGCCCCGCACACATCATTCATTGCTTCTCTTTACATGTCCGAGTGCGTGTGTGTTCTAGCATTATCCGTGCAATTTTTGCACTGAGTGCGCGTGAATGTCGCTGCGTCTGCTGTTGCTGCTTCTAGTTAGTCGCTGCCGTACAATCTCGTTTCTAATATTTATCCTTTCCTTTATGCATTTTTCACTCTTCACATTCCTCTTGTACGAGGACAACTTTAGTGCCTTTCTATGTGCGCGCGTGTCCTTCGAGCGGCAGACATACGAGTCGTGTGCGCTTCCAATTGCATCAACTTCTTTCTGGCGAAATTTACATACACGTTCGAGCACTCGAGCATTGGTGCTTGTGTGTATGTGTGTGTATGCATGTGTGGGTGTATGAGCGAGTAAGTGCGTGCACGTTCGCATACATAAATCACGTTGATATATTTACATCTATTTAAGTATGCATGTGTGTGCGAATGCAAACATATATGCAAACTAGAGCATTCATTCAAAATAGACAGACAAATGGAAAGCTGAATGAAATTATGCATCTGCTTATGTTGCGTCGACTGAATAGCAGAGACTAAGGTTAGCTGTTTAAGTAGTGAAATCAAGTCAGTACTTAAGTGACTGAAGTGCTTACCGCGCCCCACCAATGGGCAGTGGAATTGGTGTCTATAAGACACAGCTTGCCTTCAAGTTGAGCATATTATATGCTTTTCTATATGTAAATAGTTCTTTTGCAAACACACACAACTAAGACGAGAAGCTCTTAACTAAATTCCAAAAATGTACAGTAATCACTGACATTGACCGAAACATTTTTGAGAAAATAAATTTCTTCCTGATAAGTGTTACAAGTTAATATTCTTGAGAAGAACACATTTTCCTTCCATTTTCCTTCTTCTGTGGCCCAAATGTTGGCCTTTCATTTATAACATTGAACAACACAAAAAAAAAAAATAACAATGTTCTGACAACGGATTCTTTTAAAGGGGGCCAGAATGAAATCTCATCAAAGAAATCAAAGAAATCTACCTGAACGTGTATGTGTATGTAAAATATTATATCTATAGCTTTCTTTTGTACTGTGACTTATAGTGAATTTTTATACTAAACATTTTTCCCATACACATTAACCCTCAAAAATCATGTTTTGTAGCACTTTTCAACACAATTTTGGAATAAGTATGAAATTAACTCTTAAGCACATCTTCAGTTTTGTTTTATTTCTGGCGTTCAAGTCAAATTTTGAGCTTTGCTGTATTCAGAGACCTATAGTAGAATTTTATGGCAAATATTTCTGTGGTACATTTTGTTCTTAAAAAATCCTGTTTCAAAGGACATTTTTGGCATGTTAGAAAAAAAGGATCAAATTGACCCATAAACATGAGAGCTACAGGGTAAAAATGTTCCACAAAAATGTTTCTCATAGTATTTTACATAGAATTGCTGAACACTTCATACACCAAAAATGTAAGATTAAATAAATAGTTGTCGTATGCGGATTCACAATAAAAGCATGCAAAAGCGGGGAAACATTAACCCACTCTAAAAAAATTCAGATGTAAACTTTTTTTGGTACATTTTTTTGGCCCCTCTATCAGAATCCCTTGTCAGAACTTTGTTATTTTGAAAAAACTTTGCTTTTGTTGTTCAGTGTTATCAGTGTATGAGTTTTAATTATTATTTAATTGTAAATTAATTAAAAAAATAAATGAGCAGCATTAGCATCCGAAGCTAATCGCTGGTTATTCTTTTTATTATGAATACTTTTACAGTTAAGGTTTTACATGCTTTTCTAAAAGTTCTGTAATACTTTGCTTCTCTCAATGTCAACGCTTTCAGTCAAGTTTATTCATGCCTGAATTGCCGACTATTTTGTCTTAATGTGGTTTGTTAATTTTATCTGTTCTGTCATCCTATATTCATTCATAATTCAAACAAAAAGTTCATCACATTCCTAATGTGCAATAATATTCCTGAACTTAAATATTTAAATCTTGTTTTCATAGAAAAGGTTTAGAAGAGTTGAAAACAAGCCCACATACAATACATACTCGTACATACATATGTATGTATGTCATCCTATATTCATTCATAATTCAAACAATAAGTTCATCACATTCCTTATGTGCAATAATATTCCTAAACTTAAATATTTAAATCTTGTTTTCATAGAAAAGGTTTAGAAGAGTTGAAAACAAGCCCACATACAATACATACTCGTACATACATATGTATGTATATAAACTCTTGTGTGTATGGACGGAAAATGAAAATTGAAATTGCGGTGGTGCGAAAATATGAATTTTACAAAGCGTGCTTTTAGTTTTATAGAATTTGTATTTGTGGTTTTGGCTTACCTCCAGGAATTTGCCGCTCAATTCTTTTGCATATTACTGCAATTATTTATTTTCATGGCAAAACCTGTAAATAGAAAAATTATAATGTGCTTTATTTAGTTGAATTCATTAGAATGAACTTTAAATTGGATAAGAATTATGGGAATCGCTATAATTATTATTTTTTCGATAGCTCAGCGGGTAGCGCGCTGGCTTCTCATACCGAGCGCCCCAGGTTCGATTCCTGGCTTGGGCTGGAAAAAACACTCGTCTACTTCTATCGCTATCCACATGAAGGAAATGAGAATTACAAGAATCGCACAAGTGCGCTCTTGGCAGGCAATGGCAAAACCTCCAAGTGTGAAAGAAAAACTGCCAATCGCCGTTCGGATTTGGCGTTAAACTGTAGGTCCCCTCCCTCCCTTTCCCCATCCGTTTCAAACGTGTGTTGTATCACATGTTGGAAAAAACAGTGTTGCATACACATTTCAAACGGGTGGAATTTGTGGTATCACAACGCGCCCATAGGCCTAAGTGTGTCTCATACAGAGGCAGCCACTAAACCAACCAAACAACCAATATATTATATATTATATGAATATATTTCATATCTTTTGTTTTCTATATATCATAGATCCAGATTACTGAAACAATTCTAATATATTTAATAAACAGTAAAAAATTGAAAGGATATACAAAACACAATATACATGTATCGGGTGTTTTTTTTAGAGGTATAGAACTTCGAATTGAAATAAAACACAAGAAAATCGTTTTAATGTCCATCAATTTGGCTTTATTGGAAGGATAATTTTATGCCATTAATGTTTAGATATGATTTCGGGCATGTGGCCGCCGCGGCTGGCTCGAATAAAGCCAATTCTACAGGTCCAATTTTCAACCACTTTTTCGAGCATTTGGGGCCGTATGTCGGCAATAACGCCACGAATGTTGGCTTCCAAGTCCCCTAACGTTTCTGGTTTGTTGGCGTAGACGAGCGACTTCACATATCCCCAAAGAAAATAATCCAATGGTGTCAAATCACACGATCTTGGTGGCCAATTGACAGGTCCATTCCGCGAAATTATGCGCTCATCGAATGTTTCCTTCAATAAATCGATTGTGACGTGCGCTGTGTGGCATGTAGCGCCGTCTTGTTGGAACCACAACTCATCCACATTCATGCCATCCAATTCGGGAACAAAATAGTCGGTTATCGTGGCTCTATACCGGTGCACGGTGGCGAATCGATTCATTCGGGTCCTCTTCAACATTTTGCTCTACAGCGGCAATTGTTTCTTCGGTGCGCACTGTTCGACGTCTCTGCGGATGCGTATTATCACATAGAGTAAACGTAGTGCGAAAACGACCCATGGTTATCCGAATTAATTGCTCTGATGGACGATTATGTCGACCATAAAATGGACGGAGCTTGCGGTAAACTTCGCGAACTGAACCATTATTTTCGAAATAAATTTGCACGATTTGCAAGCGTTGTTCTTTTGTCAACCTGTTCATGATGAAATGGCAAACCAAACTAAACATAAATGACATTAGAGTTGCCAGATTTGACCACAAAATGCCAGTTTTATCTCTATTCGAAAAACAAACCTCTAAAAAAAACACCCTATATATCCCCTCAAAATTTCTCACTTTTATCTAAAATTATGAAATAATTTTAATAATCTGTCTTATAATAGATACTATTAAAGTATATGTGGAACGTAATCAGAACTCAAGTTCTGGGAATCATAATGCAATTCAGACCAGGGATTCTCAAAGCTCGACTGACTCGCTGGGCTCACTTTTGCTCAATTGCAACAAATACAACATTTCCGGGGTCAAGTACAACAAACACGGCATCACTTAACTCGGACGACCTAGCAGGAATTTAGTTTTGTTGGCACCCACTGGCTTCAATGCAACAAATTCAGCTGTTGTTGCTGCCTCGTGATAACAAATACAGAATTCACAACCTTGGCCCGACTCGCGATCGAAGATTGTTTTGTCATAGAATGATATTTCAATAATCATTATGGAGTTTGTTGTAGTGTTTCTCACTAAGTTATGTTCTTGGACGTCGGCGATTTATATATCAAATCATTGTTTATTTAAATCATAATCACTAAAATGAGAAAAAGCAAGGACCATAACAGTTATAGGTTTTATTATAAAAATCAATGTTTAGAAATATTTTTTACACTTTTATTTAATGACTCTGCAAATAACAGTTATTCTTTATTTATATTGAAAAGATCCTACAATAACAATAATTTTTTATTTTTTTCTTATTAGAGCACAAATAACAGTTTTTCATTTTTTTATTTTAGTTGTACTATGATAACAATTATTGGTGACTTTTATTAAAAAAAGTCATCAATAAAAACCAGTAAGTGACTTTTATTAAAAAAAAAAATATCAATAAAATCAGTCAGAGACTTTTATTTGTTTAGTCATCAAAAAAAATCAGTCAGTGACTTTTATTTGTTTAGTCATCAATAAAAATCAGTCAGTGACTTTTATTTGTTTAGTCATCAATAAAAATCAGTCAGTGACTTTTATTTGTTTAGTCATCAATAAAAATCAGTCAGTGACCTTTATTTGTTAAGTCATCAATAAAAATCAGTCAATGACTTTTATTTGTTAAGTCATCAATAAAAATCAATGAATTTTTTTTTTGTTTCAGTCATCAATAAAAATCAGTCAGTGACTTTTATTTATAACTCACTTTTATAAATAAAAGTCACCAATAATTGTTACCATAGGACAACTAAAATAAAAATCGAAACAAATAGTTATTTGTGAACTAATATGAAAAATCAAAAGTAATTCTTATTAAAGGATTTTTAAAATATATATACAAAATAATTCTTATTTTTTATTTTTCCATAAAAATTACAAAAAAAAATTTTATTGTCAAGTTTGATTCTCCGTGCAAAAAAACAATGTACGGTATATAAGAAATGTATTGGTATATTATATTTCATTTATTTGTATGACATTTTCTTCATAGTAATTTTTTCAAATATAGTTTTCATAAATAACTGTTATTTCCGGTCCCTGGAAAAAGGATGTTTTGGCTATGGTTTGCACTGAATGTGTCTGGGTTAGTAATGTCACAGAAGGGCACAATGGCTCTTCTAACACTCTTCTAAATCACAGTAAAAAGTCATTTGTTGTGTGAGTTTTATTAATTTTTGTACGACTTGGAACCGTTGAACTGCGACCATTTTGCTGTTGAAAATCATTGAAATTAATGAACAAATATATTTCTTTAGGGGCTAATTTGTTTCGATATTGCAGTTTTTAATAATTAGTTGTGTTAATTTTTGGCCAACAGAACTGAAATAAATTTAATATAACTTTAAGAGCACTGAAATAACTAATAATAAGAATTTATTGCAGAAGTTTGAATACAATAAACACATTCCTCACAAAGCTAGCAATATACAAATAAGTAATTCCCACTTTCACTGAACATAATGTGCAGAAAATTTAATTTTCCGAAACTTGACTGTACGTTTATTCATTCATTCAGTCTTTTCTTGGAATTGAGGTTGACGAACATTAGAGGCAAATTTCTATCACAAATAAAAAGCGCATAATTTCGTTAGTTATGCTTTTTATTGGCAACGAAATTCGTAGCCACGAGAATGTTCATCACTGATGTAAAGTTTTCATTCTTGGCTGGTTTTGCTGGCATGCAGACAGTAGGCGTTAGGCGCATTTTTAAAATGGCGTTTTATGGCCTTGCCCGCACAATTTCAAACCGACAGCAAAAGGCGACTAATAACACTGTGCGTGAAATTTACCCTCAAAAATTCAGACATGGGGGACCTACATTTAATTATAATTAAATGACACTCATACGCTACGTTGCGCTAAGCAAAAAATGCACATATCGCAATTACACAGTTTGAATGTATTTTTTTTGGATTGGTGTCTTAAGCAAATTTGTTGGTCGTTAAAATATCTACAAACTTGTCGAAGGCAGTAAAGCAATATTCGGAACGATTTAGGACCTACTAGCATTTAAACGACGAACTCGACTAAAATGAGCAAACTTCAAAGTCGGATTTCTCTTAAACTAGAGCCAATCCAGCCAAACGGCTGGTGGATCTCAACTCAGTATACTTATAGAAAGTCACTCTGTAGGTCTCCCCATGTCTGAATTTTCGACTTGCACAGTGTAATCATTTGTTCGGCAAACGCAAATACATAATGACGTACATAAAGATGCATATACAGATTAGGCACATACAGAGTGTGCTCCTTGTGTGGCATACTTAAGCAATTACACGCCAGTCGTCGTATCGTGCGCTGTGTAATAACAATTTGGCGCTCGTTAACGCAAACATTTGAGTGTCGTAACCATAACTTATGTGCTGCATGGGTTAACTCAGGCCATGGCCCGAAACACTGACGGCACAGCTGTATGTGGTAAGACCAACATTAGCAAGCAATGCAGCATGGAAAGCGTGAAACGAAGCAACTTATGAAAATAACTAATAGAGTTGTTGGTCAGATTCGCACACGCCCACCAATGCTTAATAATAATTTCATTTTTGCACACAAACACACAAACATAAATATCTCGTTAACCACAAGAGCAATGCCAACCGCAAGCATATAAATGTGGGTTTAACCGAAAATAAAAATGGCGAAAAGCAGTAATGCAATTTAAAATTGAATGTTACATTTGGGAGCGATTTGGCGAGCAGCGGGCAGCATTTGCGGCACGCCGAATGCTCAATGCAATTGAGCAGAGCTGCGCGCCAAGGCAACTTGCCACAAGGCAACTCGAATGCCCGCCTGACAGCAAACGAACACGCTTAAAGGCTCACACACACGCGCGTACATTCTAAAGTTTTTACTGTCTCAATATTTGGTTCAATGTGTGAAGGTGAAAGAACGCGCAAGTTGTGCGAAGGGGGGGAAAGCGGGAAGCCCTAAGCTTTTGCTAAAAATGCCAAATTGCCAAAATGCGAGCGAAACAAGCTGCTATTGCTAGTCTCCCCTGCAGTCCACCGCTCCGCGCGTGCAGCAAATTGAAAACGTGCACTCGTGTGTAGCATACTTTGGGGCGCTATTATAGCGTTGGCGTTGCTCTGCGCGAATTCGAAATGCGTGGCGCAATGGCGCCCTAAAAATGCAAACGAGGGTTCCGACGCTTAGTTAGTGTTGCAATTTGGACAACTGCTGATAGCAAAAGCTTGCGGCGCCCTGTTTGCGTATTCGTAAAATTACGGCAAAGGTCAGTGTCGGTGCGAGAGAGTCTTTAGAGCCACACTTTGCTGTCCCAACGGAACGGGTTTCATACCCTTCCGTTGGCGCAACTCTCGGCTGTGACTGTGGTTGTTGTTCTATTCAATTTACACATAGTTATCCCGCAAATCCGGTGCTCTTTTGACTTGCACCTTGCCTTCTTCTCGACTGTGCGTCGAAGTGGTTTGCTTTTCTGACAAAAACTAAACAAAGAAACGAGTCAGTATTGCCAGATATCTGAAATGACTTTCTCCTAAATCTTAAACAAATACTGAAATTTCCTCCCAAAAGTTAAAAAAATCTCCTAAAATTTTTTTATGATTTGTGTCATTTTAAACGAATTAAACTTCTCATAAAAAAATAAAAATATATACATATAATTTTTGTAATGCAGCCTTTTTTATTCATCTTCAGCTTAACCCTTTCGACCCCAAAATTGCCTGAGAGCAACTTCACCTATTTGTCATCTTATAGCAAAAGCTACGATTGATTTATGGGTTTAATTTAAGTAGGCACGAACAAATTAATATTTTTAGAAGTGAATTCAAAGCAAATTACAAAAAGTTTACTGTTATCCACAAAATAATTTCCAATATTTTGCAGCGATATCAAGGAAAGTTTGTGTTCTAATTGAAGTCTACGAATTGGGCGCGTTTGATCAAAACCCTGTTTCTTTAATAATGGTTAAATAAAATCAAAAAGTGATATTTTTGTATTTTTCCATAAATATTACATAATTTTTCCGTAATTAAAAAATATTGATACAAAACATATTTAACGGGTTTTAAGCTAAAATTGTTCAAAAGTAAACTAGCTCTAGAACTCTAACAAAGAGGCGTGGCGACTTTAAATGTCGTGTACACACTTCTTAGGAAAGTGTTTCATGATTTACATAAATACCAAAAAGTAATATCGAGACAAACGGGTAAAATTCGGGGTCGAAAGGGTTAACAACAAAAACTTAACAAAAAAAACATATAACAATTGAATTAAATAAAAGTGCCGTTTTTGCCGTGATTTAATTATGACAGCAATGAGTGAGAACGAGATAGAACGAGCTTACATTTTGTAAGCTTACAAATTTTTAACACAATAGGATGCTTTGACTATTAAAATAGTTGCCAAAACATGTTTTGTTGCCAGTGTAGCCAATACATCATACTTCGTTATCCAAATTTCCCAAAAATCTACCAAGAATCCGAAAAATCCCCTAACATAAAATATAAGGTTAGGTTAGGTTGAAATGGCTGGATAGCAGATATCCTTCACTTAGGCCACGATACTGGCCCATTGTGATGCCATATACAGCTTGAGCTAACTGGATTGTTCCTGGTCAAGCCATCACATACACATAAAATATAAATCTCATAAACTTTCTCCTAAACAATTCTTCCTCCTAAAAATTCTCCTAAAAGGCCAAGAATCTCCTAAATCTAGGAGGAAATCTCCTGATCTGGCAACACTGAAACGAGCAAAGAAGCCACAATGATTTTATCGACCACACACACACACACACAATGCGAATGCGCCCTATAATGCCTGAGGGTGTTTTTTTGTTTTTTTTTTGGAGAAGGGAAGGCCGGTGTGTGAGACTTTCACCCACTAAAAACACTCCTATCTCCTAAACTGCTGCTTGAGGGTATATGTGTGTGTGTGTGGGTGCGCTATCGCGGTGCGGACATTGCTACTTCGATTGGTGTTGTTGTTATTGCTGGTGTTGGTTTCATTTCGCGCGCTTTCATTACAAATAAGCCCAGAGAAGAGAAGCGGCACAATGACAGCCATTGGTAACGACATTCATAAACACACAAACTACATGGACACTGAGTGCTGGCACTATTTACTGTTTACCGTTATCCATTGCCACATTCCCAAATTTCTAAGCCTCTCCCCATTGCTGCCCGCACACTGTAGACGTTGCTTAACTGGTCGTTGTTGCCGTGGTTGTTACCGTAATGGTTGTTGTTGTTGTTGTTGTTGTTGTCGTTGTTTTGCCATCTTTCGCTTGAGTTGCGGAATTATAATAAATATTTTTCGCCACCAACCCAAGTATCATACACAATTTTTTTGCGTTCGCCCATTTCTTTAGGTCGCTGTTATCGCTGTTGTATTTGTTGTCACTATCACTGTCGCTACTGTTGTTGGTGTTGGTAGGTACATATACATATATGTCTCATATTATAGTTGTGGCTTGTCTATGCGCAGGAATTCCATTTGCGCCACTATCGCAGTGTCTGCTGTCGTCTACTTTAACTCGATTACACATATCGGACGTCCTTACGCGCCCGCACACACACACACAGACACACACAATCAGCTTCCTAGCTCAGCAACCGGCCACACGGCACACCACATATAATATTTGCATGCAGCCAAACACGTTCATATGTCTGTCCAACTGTCTGTGTGTGTGTGTGTGTGTGTGTGTGTATGTTTGTGTGCTATTCGGTGTACGTTGTGTAAGAGTTATGCGGCACAGTGGGATTAATTAACGCTGTGTGAGCGCAAAATAATTTATGACACCAATAAATTATGAATAATTTCTTTTGTTGTGATTTATCTGCATGTGAAAAGTTGCTCAGCTGCCGCTGTCTTGGCTGTTTTTGTTGCCAACTAGCGTGTTAGTTAATTCAATTCGTTGGGTTGGGAATTGCGGCAAAGTTTTTGGCAGCAGCATTTTGTTGGCCCACATGCATAATACATGAACTTTTTCCGCATTGCTATACTCACAGGTGTGTATGTGTGCAATTACTCTCGAGTATTAAAGTATAGAGTGTTGAATTATAACAAACTTTGGCAATCAATTAAAAAGTATTTTATTCGCAATGAAAAAGCATTTAAGCAAAGCTTAGAACTGCTAGTGAAATGATCTTCAACGAAATTGATTTAAATTAAAACAAAATAATTAAACATCTTTGCTTGAGATGCTGTGAAATGAGTAATTTTTTAGTATATCAAACTCAGGCAGAGTCATGTCTGATGCTTACAAGTTCATACTCGAAAAACTGTCGACAAAACTCACATCCTTCCTGAGCCATTGGAAATTTTCATATTATAAGTGATTTACTGAGCGATTCATCGAGTAATAGGACTTTAGAGTGCATCCGTGGTGTACTTATCTATGTAAGTGAATATCCAGTAAAATAAAGATTGCGATGTTTTGACAGATCAAAGGCCATATGGAGGGAGGGCCTAGGGCTCTCATAAATTTATTGTTGAGACGAAGCCTCATGTTCCAGCTTTTCGCTATTTTGTTGCCATATGACAACATGCTACTTTGTGGACTTCTGAACCCTGCATGGTTTCAAGAATACATTTTTTGTTAGTCCTTCAAATAGTATGAAGTTTTAGGAATAATACGAAATTAATACATTATTTAAATTTTAAGAAGATAAGTATACTTTGACAAGCAGATAGTATTAGGTTAGGTTAGGTTAAAGTGGCTGCCTAGGCACGGGACCTGCCGAAAGACACACTTAGGCCACGAAAAGGGCCCGTTGTGATACCACAAGGAGGGAATGATCTGTCTTACTGCAAGTTAAGTGCCTTTGCAAGCCATTTTGTCTTGTGGATAAAACCTAGCAAGTCCCTGATGTTAACTGATCTAAGGTCGTCCAGATTGTCGAAGTAAGTAGAGCCTAAGGCTTTCCATCTTCGTATAGAGAGAGCCGGACAGTGACAGAGGAGGTGAATAATGGATTCTTCCTCCTCCTCATTCTGACAGCTTCGGCAAAAGTCTCGACTGTCAATACCTAGTCTGTAGGCATGACGACCAAATGTACAATGTCCAGTCAGAATCGAGACGATCGTGCTGATGTGTCGTCTATTGAGAGAGACAAGAGTTCTAGTACGCCCGGGGTTAAAAGTGGGCCATAGTTGTTTAGTGATTGAGCAAGTGCTCTCCTCCTGCCATCGCTTGTTGGCTGTGCCGAGGAAAGAAGAGCGAATTTTGAGTTTACATGTAGCGAGAGGGATACCTACTGTAATGTTAATGTTGTCATCTGGAAGGGTGGTGCCACGTCTAGCGAGCTCATCGGCAATGCAATTTTCCCTAATATCTCTGTGGCCCGGTACCCAAGTCAGAGTGATGTTGTACTCGCACCCTAGCTCATTGAGCAGGGATCGGCAAAGAGAGACCACTTTTGATGTGGTGAAGGCCTTCTTGAGGGCTTTGATAGCTGCCTGACTGTCCGTGAAAATCCTAACAGTATCACCAGGTAGGTTGTGCTGTTTTAGCAAAGACAGGGCCTTAAAAATTGCAAGTACTTCCGCTTGGAAGACACTGCAAAAGTTTGGAAGGCGACAACAGTCTTCCATAGGAGGGTCAACACACAAAACACCACACCCCACCCTGCCATCCAACTTGGAGCCGTCCGTAAAGAAGCAAACTCCAGTTCTGGACACCGTGTCTTGTACCCACTCCAATCTTTGGGGTATGTGGGTTGAGAATTTGGTGCCAAAGAGGTATGACGGAAGGGAGTGATCAATGTTGTTGGGAAGGTCGGTTACTTTACCCAGGATACGGCAATGTCCGAAATCAGTGCGCGCCCATCCCCAGATAGAGTTTAATCTTACTGCGGAGAGGGTTGCAGCTTGTTTCCCGTAAAGATCAACGGGGAGAAGGTGGAGCAGAGTATAGAGCCCCTTGGATGGTGTTGATCGCATGGCGCCGGTTATAATAAGCGCCGCCGACCGTTGGACCGAGTCCAATGGCTTCTGATGGACCCTCTTATCTAGGGCCGTCCACCATACTACCGCTCCATAGAAGAGAATAGGCCTGATCACTGAAATAAAAATCCAGTACAATATACGTGGTTGCAAGCCCCATTTTTTTCCAACTGCTCTTTTGCAGGAATACAATGCTACTGTAGCCTTACGAACCCTATCCAGTATGTTCGCTTTCCAGCTGAGTTTTCTGTCCAGCAATATACCAAGATACTTGGCCTGCGATTTAATACTTAAAACTGTACCGCCTAGAATGGGTGGACTAAAAGTAGGAATTACGTGTTTCCTTGTGAAGAGAACCAGATCGGTTTTGGAAGGATTAACCCCCAGACCGTTCTGATTACACCAGGATACGAGTAGGTTGAGGGCACCCTGGAGAAGATCGACCAGTGTCGGAAGATTCTTCCCTGATACCGCAATCGCTACATCGTCCGCATAAGCAACCACAGCAGATAGTATTGAATTCTTTTATATCTAAAAGAATGAACAAATTTATCTTTTTTTTTATATTTTGAAAACAGAAACAATGAATATATTCCCCTCATATTGGTAGACAGAAGGTGGCAGGACCAGGTAGCAAAGGGCCCGATAGGTTTCTCCTTAGAATTTATTAAGTCGAACATTTCGCCGAGTAATGTATGGGCTGACAACAGGGAAAAAAGAGATCAACATTGCCGAGACGACCTTAGAGGCCTGAAAAAAACAGATATATGACTGACTAATTGGCAATCTAAATGCTACTGATGTATAGTAGCAGACACTGTGTGGACAACCAATGCTTTGAGATTTGCATTGGAGTTTCATTTTACACCCACCCCATCTTTTCAATATTTAGAAAGGTTGCACTTTGTTAAAAAAACCCAAGCCCCTTGTTTGTTCCCTATGGCAAAAGAATTGATCATCCGTGGCCACTGGCCTTCTTTTCTTCCTCTTAATGGTCCCCAATTCATTCTCCTCTATGGTTTTTAAATTTAACGCTAGAAAGACCGTAAGTTCTCCACACGAAAAAATCGATATACTTGCGAAACTAGGGACCAAATGTAGTAAAACTGCGTTTTTAGTTTTTCTTTCTGAAGTCAGGACTTTTTTTAAAGGACTTTGCAATTTCAAGGACATGATTATCGCCAAATCTTATTTTTAAAATTGAGCGCATTGTAGAATATTAATATGGGTATCAAATGAAAGAGAAAAATCCTTAGAATCTTAGAAAATTTAATGTTTTGGTGCAAAAGGACGAAGAGGTATTGAAAATGTCCTTTTAAAACTTTATCCTTGAATATCCTTGCAAATTTCCAATAGTTTTTTTTTTTAAATATATCTTAAGGACTAATATGTACACTACCCCATCCATTTCGTCCTTCTAACTTTATTAATTTAGGATATAAAAAATTTAATACTTGTCTCTGTATAAAACAAAGATACACTTTGTTTCATAGTTATAGGGAAACAAAAATTTTTTGGAAATCCGAAAAACGGTAAGTGTTTCAAAAGAATTAATGATGCAGTTTATCGACCACGTGGTCACCTTAAAAAAAAACAACAACAACTTTGTTCTACTAACGGTATATTTTGTGCAAGCTGATTAAGTGTGCAAAAAGTAACGAAACACGTGTTTCATTGCTATAGGGAAAGTGGATTAAGAAAAGAAATTATAACAACAACTCATTTTAAATTTCAATTAATAATTTATTGCTTCACCATTATTATTAATAAGACTATAAATTCTATTTGGCATCGAATTCGAATACTGGAGAAGCATTTCTGGAGTCAGTGACTCCCACGTACTTAAAATCGCTGTTTGCAACTCAGAAACAGTATTAAATTGCCGATAATCTTCATACACTTTCCTTGCCAGCCATCCCAGATGTTTTCTATTGGGCTTACATCTGGGGAACAAGAAGGCCACTCAAGACAGTTGATATTTTGGCTTTCCAAATAAGTTTTTGTGGACCTGCTTATGTGGATTCGTGCATTATCCTGCTGAAAAATAAATGATTTTTCTGGAAAGCTACGGATGAATGGCAGTAAATGATTTTCTAGCACAGTCTGATACTCTTCGCTATTCATACGGCAAGAGGGAAACGCCAAGTGTGCTGTGCCAGAGCTTGAGAAGGCGCCCCATACCATTAAGGATCCTCCACCGAAATTGCGCTTGGAAAAAATACGCGGCTCCTTGCGCAAGTCTCTCCAATACCCCAAAAAACCGTCAGGACCGTCAAGGTTGAACTTTTTCTCGTCAGAGAAGATTACCTAAATAACGGGTAAAGTTATTTTTAGGGTGAATTTGCTAGTTTGAATCGAATCAAAAAAGAAGAACATTTTCAGTTTTTACTGTTTACCTGATTCCAATCCTGGGCCATATTTTCTCGGGCAAATTGGAGTCGAGCAACCTTATGATGGGGTTTTAGAAGCGGTGCCTTCTGCATTTGCTCCCTCACAATGTCGGGATTTCGGTTTACAGTCCGCCAAATCGTGGAAATGGATGCAGATAAGTTGTTTTCTCTTTGTATCTTTCTAATGGAAGTCGTTGTATTGGACAAAAGGCGGCAAATCTGGCGTTCTTTTCGTTCGTTCAACACTTTATTACGGCCTGGATAACTTCTAGTTCCATAATTTTCCTTGTCTTTTAAATAATTACAGACAACATTGACCGACCTTCCGAGTTTTCGAGAAATTTCGCTTTTTGTCTGGCCGTCACCCCACAAGGCGTCGATGGCCCCTTTTTCCTTCTCAGTTAGAACCTTTCCGCGAGGCATTCTTACAAAAACATAAAGTAATAAGCAAATTCGTGCTAAATTCTAAAAACCACTCACTTGCTTGAGCTTCCCTATAGCAATGAAACACGTGTTTCGTTACTTTTTGCACACTTAATCAGCTTGCACAAAATATACCGTTAGTAGAAAAAAGTTGTTGTTGTTTTTTTTTAAGGTGACCACGTGGTCGATAAACTGCATCATTAATTCTTTTGAAACACTTACCGTTTTTCGGATTTCCAAAAAATTTTTGTTTCCCTATAACTATGAAACAAAGTGTATGTATGTTGCACCGTACGACAAACAAAATATTTAATTAACTCATGTATATATCGTTATGCTGCTAAAACTGGAGGTTAAATACACTAATTCTGCAATTCCAAAATTGCCTTTGAACCTAAGTATTTCTTTTCATAAGACATTGAACATATAAAAATTGAGTTGACTTCAATAAAACTTATCCAAGAGTAGCAAGACTAATACATGAGGATACGTACATACTTATTGTGAATACTAGTGCTCACAATTTTGGTCAGTTTGTTATTTTTAAGTTCAAAAATGGTTCTATAAATACGATTTCAGCATCCTTAATGATATTGAAATTATCCATATCCTATAGAGAGAAGTATTAAATTGTTTATATCTTAAAGTATTAAAGTTAGAAGGACGAAATTCAAGGATGTAGTAGTGTACGTATTAGTTCTTAAGATATTTATTTTTTGAAAAAAAACTATTGAAAATTTGCAAGGATATTCAAGGATAAAGTTTTAAAAGGACATTTTCAATACCTCTTCGCCCTTTTACACCAAAACATTAAATTTTATAAGATTCTAAGGATTTTTCTCTTTCATTTGATACCCATATTAATATTCTACAATGCGCTCAAATTTAAAAGTAATTTTTGAAATAATCATGTCCTTCAAATTTCAAAGTCCTTTAAAAAAAAATCCTGACGTCAGAAAGAAAAACTAAAAACGCAGTTTTACTACATTTGGCCCCTTGTTTCGCGAGTATATAGATTTTTTCGTGTGTTTTGAAATTTTTTGATTTTTGTCGCACGGTGTTATATTCGCTGATATCTCGAAAACTTCACATCGGATTTGGATAATTGTAATTGTAGAACCCTTATTGTAAAACTAATTGTAGAAACCGATAAAAAAATAAAAGTCATCACAGCAAAAGTTGATGGAAATACTAAAGAAAATAATTAATTTTTTTTTTTAATAATTGACTGGCACGACAGCCCGCTTACGCGAGACTAAGGCCTAGCTTCCCGCAACTACCCGTATTGTGAGTGTGAATTTGTACGCGGGTTGAAGGAACCTACAGTTTTATGCCGGTTCCGAACGGCAGATTGGGAGCTTTTTCATAAGCAATTTTTACTCTCAGAGGTTTGCCATTTCCAGCTGAGAGGACAGCCACCGAAAGAGAAAACGAGTTTTCCCGTTATATTTTTTTAGGTGTTATTACAGGCAGTATTTGAACCTGAGGTTGCTGCCTTCGACTCGCGGTCCAACGCACTAACCAACTGAGCCACGGCGGCTGCCGTACAGATATTTAAAAATGAAATACCGTCAAAATGAACGCAATCGTCTCTCTAGTGTTAAAAATCTCAATCTAAGTAATAAAATCCAGAATTGTAAGCATATTTCTTCACTCATTTTGGCACTTATTTTTTAAGCTCGCATTCAAACCACTTGCTTCGCTCAATTGTTTTTAATCCCCTTCATTATTTCTTGCCTTCTTATTCACCAATTTATTGTGCCATATCAATTGTTTTTCTTCACAGCAATCATTCCATCATTCAGTCATTTACACTTTTGAACATACACCCATTTACTCTTCTACTCACACACCCACAAACAATGCTCTTAATTCACCAATCAGACAGCAGCTTCACTGAGATGTGACAGCATTCATTCCACTGTCGTTGCATTGGCTTCTTCTTCACTTCATTGCTTCATTGTGCCGCGCGCGGAATGTATTATTCGCGATAAAAGATAAACATCTCCATAAGGCGCATAATAAATACGCATTTTTGCTTTGTCGTTGTTGCTGCTATTGTTGTTGTTGTTGTTGCAACAACGCCAACCCAACACATGCTCGCATGATTTTAATATATGCCGCAGCCAAACACATTTACACACACGCCGACACAAACACAAACAACTCCGCACAAGCAACTCCGCGTCGGCTGCTGAAAGTGAACTGAAGTGCCGAATCCAAAGTGCCGAAAAAATCGTCAAGAAATAAGGTCAACATAAAAAAGCATGATTGAGTGGCAACGCCGTTCCCGTCGCTGTTGGCATTGCTGGTGCTGCTGCTGTTGCTGCTGCTGCTGGCGGCTGTCAAGAATAGTTGGTTGGCAGCAAGAGCATCCGACAAAAACTGCCAACTGGAGTAGAAGAAGTGGAACAACAGCAGCGACAGCAGTTCGGCTCAAGTGGCATCAGCGAAAAGGGCAAAACGGCGAGCGGCGAGCGCCGTTATCCTCGTCGCCGCCGTTGATGAAAATGAAAAGGAATTTCCTTTGTCTTCAATCTTTGCCTCGGGCAAAAATATTTTCAAGTAATGGCCAAAACGTATACGGCAGCCGCATGCCGAAGCGTGCCATGGCGGAGTTAAACGAAAGCGACAAGCCGAAGCGGACAAAAAAAAATTGAAAAATGTACGCAATTTGACTTTGATCAATTTTTGTTAATTCGGCAGTGAAACTAAAAGTTTTGACACAATATGTAAGCATTTTTTTAAAAGGTCCTTTGAGTCCTGAGTCTGGCAGAACGAACGATAATTTAAAATAAAGCATGAGGGTTAAAGGGCCGACGGAAATGAGCATAGAAATGCGAAAAAACGAAACAAAAACTTCTCCTTGGAGATGTCTAGTGCGCGCGCCCATTTGTGTGTGTGTGTGTGAGCTAAGTGTGTACATGCATGCAAACGCTCATGTGTCTTCGACGTACGGCTGTGTGTGTGGGGGGTGGGCTGACGATGCGCCTACGTGAGTGCTTGCTGGGCATTTGTGGGCGCGGGTGTGTGTGTGTGTGTGCGCGAGTATTTCGTGTACTATATCGCACATGTGCTATGTATATGTTGCATGTATTTCGACGAGCCCGCGGCACTTATTCCAACATGTCTGCCTCGCTGCTGGCGGCCAGTGCGTTGTGCGTTGTGCGTGTGTGCGTGTGTGCTTGTCATTTTGAAGAAAACTATGAAGCGTAGGTACCTAATGACTTGCGCTATGTGCGCCCAATTTCGAGGCACAGCAATGAGCCCATTTTATGTTTTCAAAATCCGACCGACCTATTGTGCGCACGCACACATACACACGTACTAGTCTAAACTTAAAGATTAATTTGTATGAGTGAACGGATGTAGGATGACGAGTGATTTGTGCTTTCACAATCATGAATGAATTATGATAGAAGACATTCATACATACATACATATGTACATATTAATGTGCATACTATATGTCAAGGTGTTGTACGAGTATGTAACGTAACGCGTAGGTGTGGCACTTGGGCATATTATTAGATCTGTCAAATGCAGACAAACATTTCTTAAATGGTTTGCTTTCTGATAATTGGAATTCATGTTAAAGAAATGAGAAAAGTGGGGGCTGCCTTCATTGTCAGTTTTATATATGAATTTGCTTCTGCAAACGTTAAGGTGTTAGTTGTAAGAAGTGCTTGATACATACAAATTTTCTTTTGGTTATGTTTAATATTTGGGTTTTAAAGAGCGAAAATATTGAACTGAATAAATAAAAATCCTAAATTCGGCGTTTCGTTTTTTAGCCTTTCTTGATTTTGAAACTAGTACTTTAACTTAGGTTTTTATCAGTTATTTTGTAACATTGATTTAATTTTTGTTGTTAGTGCACAGTTCAGGCTACCGAATCACTGCAGGATTTTTGAAGCCAAGGAGTTTGCTGTCAGGAAGGCTGCGTAGCTCGCCTGCAGTGACCCCACTATTAATAGTTCTATAAATCTATAACTATGTATATGACTTTACTATAACTTCAATAACTATAACTAAAACTTCTTCCTGTATATATTTCAAAAATGTCCTGCGGTGCCGGGTAGCAAGAGAGAGGCTATCTGCGAATCGCAAGCTGCATTTTTATTGGGCACCTGGTCACAAGAGCATTGAGGAAAATATGGTAGCAGATGTTGCTGCCAAAAGCGGTGTTCACCTGCCATATGAGCAGATCGGCAACGTTCTGATGACTTCGTATGCGATCAACAGAGGTTTTGAAGGCAACCTAAATAAACAATGCTCGGCAATTCAATGAAGCGCATACGAGATTCGTTCTCTCGCTCCTGAAAAAGGACTGCAGAGCCATCAAGGGTTACTAACAGGACATTGCTTAACAGCAGCTCACTCATGACAGCTGGGTATAACGGAGCCGGATGAATGCAGGAAATGCAAAAAAAAAAAATGGTGTAAGTCGCTGCTGAACTTTGCTAGGAACACTCACATTCTCACCGATTACTTTTACGTCAATCCGCAACACTAAGCATCTCTAACGGGTAATGCTATGGACCCAATAGGGTCTATACATGGTCAACTTTGCCAGTCAGCTTACCTAATCTAAGCTAATACACTTAAACTTGTAAAATAAAATATGTTTGTTCACATTAATTAAAGTCTAATGAATGAATCAATGAATGAATGAATGAATGAGTGAATGAATGAATGAATGAATTAATGAATGAATGAATAAATGAATAAGTGAATGAATGAATTAATGAATGAGTGAATAAGTGAATGAATGAATTAAAGAATGAATGAATGAATGAATAAGTGAATGAATGAATGAATGAATAAATGAATTAATGAATGAGTGAATGAATGAATGAATTAATGAATAAATAAATGAATGAATGAATGAGTGAATGCATGAATGAATTAATTAATTAGTGAATGACTGAATGAGTCAATAAATGAATGAATAAATGAATGAATGAATTAATTAATTAATGAATTAATGAATGAATGAATAAATGAATGAATGAATTAATGAATGAATGAATGAATGAATGAATGAATGAATTAATGAATGAATGAGTGAATGAATGCATGAATGAATGAATTAATGAATGAATGCATGAATGAATGAATGAATGAATTATGGAATGAATGAATGAATGAATTATGGAATGAATGAATGAATAAATACGTGAATGAATGAGTGAATGAATGAATAAATGAATGAATGAATGAGTGAATGAATGAATGAATGAGTGAATGAATGAATAAATGAATAAGTGAATGAAAGAATGATTGAATGAATGAGTGAATGAATGAATGAATGTCAAAGCAAAATTTACTTTGGCGCCATTTGCAAAGTTATAGCATGAATGAATGAATGAATGAATTAATGAATTAATGAATGAATGAATGAATGAATTAATGGATGAATTAATGAATGAATGAATTAATTAATGAATGAATGAGTGAATGAATGAATGAATTATAGAATGAATGAATGAATAAATACGTGAATGAATGAATGAATAAATGAATGAATGAATGAGTGAATGATTGAATGAATGAATGAATAAATTAATAAGTGAATGAATGAATAAATGAATAAGTAAATGAAAGAATGATTGAATGAATGAATGAATGTCAAAGCAAAATTTACTTTGGCCGCCATTTGCAAAGTTATAGCATCTGCCTATAAGGTGATGACTTTTGCGCCACCCTGTATATATTTGGTATTAACAGTAAATAACGTTGAAATTAAAAGAAATTCAGTGCGAATTTCCGTGCAATAAATAACGAACGATTTTCTCGAAAAAAAGTTCAACAATTAGTTTTGTAGTTTTGTTTTGAAATAATTTATAATCTAGTAACAACCGTTTACTTATATATCTAAAATAGCTAAAAGGTTATTTTTTCAAATTTCATCCTATGTATTAATTGTTCTCACTCCCTTTTTTTCGTATAAGATGCACTATTTATTTCTCTATATCTTTTATGAATCTTTCTTTATCTTTGCTGTAATTTGGTCGATAATTGCATTAGTATATAATTTCCATAATATACTCATTAAATAATATACACACATACATAGATTACTATTACAGTTGAAGTCGCTCTCAGTCGTTGTTAGCTGTTTGCCATCGCATTGTTTCAACAGGCCAAATATTATTGTTTGACATTTAAATTTATATTTGCGTGAATATTTGCCTATTTACCAGCGCAAACATGCACACATGCGAACAAATGAATTGGTGTGTGTGTGTGTGTGTCTGCAGCACGTACAGTATCTTTGTATGTAAATGCTGCGCTTTGTGTGGCTGTTTGTTTGTTTGCTTGGTGGCGTATTTGTGTTTGCGAGTTGCTGCTGCCAGCTGGTTTTTACTCGATGCCGCAAAAATGTTCACCTGCCTTTGTCGTCCATTTGTGTTGCGTTTACGTGTGTGGCACACAAATCTCCGCTTTTACTTTCGTTGGTGCTTGTTTGTGTTTTGCGTTTTTGTATAAAATCGCATTTAATCTTTTGTGCAGATTTCGCTGATTTATTTCCGCTGACTTTCAGCACCTTTTGCCACTTTCAACAGCAACAACCACATGCTACACAATAAGCAAGTCAAGCCGTATTTCAAATCCCATTTACAACACAAGGTGAGCGCCTTTATGCGCGGCTGAAGACGATCTCATATGCGCACATACAAGTAAACATTTTCTCGTGTGTGTGTGTGTATGATTCATAAATTTCACAAATTGTATTTCAACGTTACGTTTTTTGTTTTTTTTGTTGTTGCCAAATGTCAGTTGTATGTTCATTGGATATCACACTCAATTTCTCTGCATGACATTTATATTCCAAAATAAGGGAATGTAACAACGTCGAAATGTTTACTTACACAAATGAAGAAAAATTTCTTATGACTTGAAAAAGTACCAAAGCAATTTCTTATGTAAATGTATATATAATTTTTTTTTTTGTTTGTACTGAAGAATGCAAAATTTATACTATGGCATGTTGAATGCTATTCAACAGTCACACATACATATATAGTTTTAATTAAATATGCATGTGTTGAATTTTAGATGACTTCTCACACTCTTTGCCAAACATTTCTCTGTTTTGGACTGTCGATACCATTGAAATATTTTTTATATAATTGAAAAACTCGCTTTCAAAGTCATACATACACACACAAACATAAATACAAATGATAATCAGCTGCCTACTTATGTATATGTGGAGCAAAAAGTTGCCTCGGCCAGCACCGCACAACCCAACTCGCTGATGCCATCAAGAAGCATTGCAAGTGCTATTTATTTTCCAGCTTATTTGTCTGTTGAGCGCACCAAGTTTTACCTATGAAAATTAAATCCACAAATCAAATTGAAAAAACTTAATTTCAATTAAAATGATAGAATCACGACAAATGGCGCGAGCCACAAAAGTGTAATGAATGTGCTGCAAAACCGCAAATAATTTCCACTGCGTCGCATAGCAATTGCGGAGAGAGAGAGAAAGTACGTTATTGCGCATTGTGTGTATGTGTGCATTTAATCATTTCAACTTGGAATTTTATTCAATGTGGAATTTTATTCAAGCTGAATGTGGACGCTGGCCATAATTAGAGCAAAAGAAAGCAAAAATCAGAAATTTATTATGTTCCTTGTAGCGTGTTCGCCTGTTTGCCTTAATTATTTTTTCTTTCGTTTTTGGCGCATAGTTTAGTTCAATGCTAAGAATAAATATTATAATATTTTTACAGAGTAAAATAATGCATTAAATAAGTAGTGAGTGTCTGAACTTCAAGTCGAATGGGTTGTTAGTGTGAAATTGCTTTCTAGACGTGATTGAAGAGAGTTGATTTCTATAGAATCTTTTGTTACCTTAATTGAGAGTGGAATGTTTGGTATAATACAAAAAGGCTTGATTGAAGTAATAACTACTAAAGAGTATTAGGAAATTAGCTCAAAATAGTTTTCATACGCCATTTTTTCTAAACATAGACTGGCGCTGCCATGATAAAAGCAAAGACAAATGTGCGGGTAACTCTGACTCAATTTTACTAAAATTTAAATTATTTTCCCGAACCCTAAGCAGATAAATTGGAGTGGCTGCCCCAAGGCGGAGTCCACGTGGGCCATGAAGGCCCATTGTGATACCACAAACAGTAAGATCGCTCACTCATTGAACCAGTTTGAGCTTCTCACAAAGACTTGTAGACTGTGAATGGATCCCCTAGAAGTTACCAAAGTGGCTTTTTCTTTTTCTGTAAAATGCAGAATAAGTGAAAAGATGATGAAATGCGTTTTTCCAGAACCCTGACAACATTTTTTCATATCTGCAAGCTTCTTCGATTTAAATAGTTCCATAGTTTTAAGGCATCTCGTACAAAGTATAAAATGTATGAGCACAATTTTACATTTTTATGTCTTTTTAATAACATTATCACTTTACTCCTCTTTCGCCTCTACTACTCACTGCCCGTATCATCATTTCTATCAATTTTTTCCATACTAAAAATCTTTGCATGTTTCCATTGCTCCATCCTGGTTGCTAGTTTCTTATTCCTCTTTTTGCCTACTTTCATCTCTTTATTAAACTATTGGCTTTGCGTTTGCACTGTTTTCCACATTGCAAGAAGTCACTTCGCTTCCTCCTACTAAATTTTTAATGATACTAAAACCCATGCCCCAACACTTTGCTGGACTCATAAATCCAATCGGTTATATTTCAAAGGCAATTCGAATGCATAAAACTGCTTAAATCAACACTTAGTATATATTAATTAGTTTTTTGTAATTTTGCGCACATTTAGTCAAACTTAATGCGCTTCACTTTCGCAAATATCAGATTATTGTACTGTGGCGAAAACAATAGTCTGCCGGCTGGGACACGCTGTCGTATACGCGTTATTTCGATTACCCGAATGAAAATTGCTTTATTAATTCGCTTCTGCTGCCATTATTCCCTAAGCTGATTACAATCGATTAAAATTCATGCCACCCAATCGAGCGGCTGTCGCGCTTTGTGGCGCATCCTTAGCATTGTTGTGCCGTAAGCCAGTCGTCGTCAGGCGGCGTGAGACCTCCTGTGGGTATTGCGCGGCATAAATTCGTAAGTGAAATTAAATGTGTTTTTAATAATAAACCACGGCAGCGTAGCGCAGCTGCCAACTCTCGATTTCGGCACTAACGTCGACTGCTTTTGGCAGCACTGCAATTATGTCTTGTTTTGCTGCTCTGCTTCTTTGTCTTAAGACACTAACAATTTGGTCTAATTTGTATGTGTGTGTACGTGTGTTTGTTTATGGTGACCACATGTGTGAATGTGTGAATGCGCCCTTATTGACAATTGTTATATGTGTTTTTTTGACTTAAGCTCATTCGATTTGTCTGCAAGGGCTTTGCTTGTTTATTTTCGTCGTATTTATGTTTAATTATTAATTATTTTAATTATTTACCACATGTGTATGTAGTACTTCTTGTGCATTCTATACGCTCTTTATATCAGCACTACTTAAATACACCGTAACAATAATACTTAGCAATATTTGTGGCAAACGCCGGTGTTACACATTTCCGTATTATTTGCCATCACTTGTACTTTTATGCCGCTGTGGCAACGCTCTTCAGGCAATCGCCAGCATTTGTGCGCTCTTTGGGTAAGTTTCGTATAGGAAATTATGTTGATTGAGTAGTTGAACTGTTGGCATCATGGCATCGATTTATCGAAGCTGTTGCAGCAGAAGAACGATTTAGGTGGAGAGACATTGGAAATTAAATTTATTGTGAATAACGTTGTGCACATTACACATATATGTTCACTGTTATAAATAAATAAAACCAATATCAGTAATAAGTATGTAAATAGAATTGTGAAGCCAGTCAAATTTAATGCGATAACGAGCAACGCTTATAAGTGGGCAGCTGCTTCCTCTATTTATGAATTTGACCATCTGGCAGCATTTCTTGATATTCGATTTGTTGCTATTCGATTGGATGTACATAAGTACACACGTATATATAACTTACAACTTACAACTACTTACAACTGGTAGGTAGGTGGGTTGTAGTGGCTGTATGAGACACACTTAGGTCGCTATATGGGTCCGTTGTGATATCACATATTTCATCCGTTTGAAATACTACAAAACACATTTCAAATGTTACAAGATACATTACTACAGTTTAACGCTGAATCCGAACGGTGGTTGGTAGTTTTGCTTTCAGATTTGAAGGTTTTTGCTTCCTCACATTTGGTTTTGTATTTCTCATCTGCTTCATGCGGATAGAAGTGTGTGTGTGTGTTTCACCAGCCCAAGCTAGGAATCGAACCTAGAGCCTTTGGTATCGAGGCCGGCTATACAAACGATACTGTACTGAATACGAAACGAGGACAAAAAGAACCAACAGGAAACATGCTACAGGTTACTCTCAAAGGTTTGGCATTTCGGGTCGGCGACCGGCATAAAACAATCGATTTCCTATACTTGGCGGAGTCGTGGTTTGAATCCCGACCCATGAAAATACATTATTTTCTATTCATAAAAAACTCAAGTGTGGAGATAAGTATTTTTGTATTCATTTAAAACTTAAATGAAAAATATATTTCTGTTGTCTAACATGACACAAATTCAATGTAATATAGAATTTGTATTGTAAATTCGACAATAATAATAATGAATTCTGTAAGAAGAAGAACTTTGCGAAAAAACAGAAGAAGAACTCTGAGTAAAATGAGCTGAGTGAATGATCCTTGACATCACACTAATTTTTCATTACAATATCATAAAAGGGCTTTGAGAGTGATTGATATCACATATCCTGCAGCGTTCTAATTTTAACACTGGAATACCAAAAGGAATTTAAATGGCTCTAAATACAGGGTGGCGCAAAAGTCATCAACTTATCGGCAGATGCTATAAGTTTTGCCAATGGCGGCAAAAGTAAATTTTGCTTTGACATTCATTCATTTATTAATTTATTCATTTATTAAATCATTTATTCTGTCATTCATTCACTCATTCATTAATTCATTCAAAAAACAAATTGGAGCCAAAGAACACTGGGTGACAAATTTTGCGCCACCCTGTATGATACCTGTACTGCAAGGTGTGAAAAGCAGGGACTTAACTATTATAAGTTTTTTAAGAAAATAATTGCAATGTAACTATTACAATGCAACATATATTTTATTTGTTGATTATAATTATTATTTGCGACAATTAATTTTTACGTTGCTTAGAAGCTGTTATAAGAAACACATTTTTTTTCGTTCTCGATAATTATTATTTTGGGATTTTTTTTTGTTTACGTTGCTTCATAACTTTTATTTATGACTTTTTTAATTTACGTTACCTATAACTATTATTTGAAAGAAGATTTTGTTTACATTGCTTCATAACTTTTATGAAAGAATTTTTTTTTTAAGTTGCCTTATCACATTTCAAGTATGAATTGATTTTTAATTGTTTAGTTGTTGGTGGAAATTAGTTGTCTGTATTTAATTTGCGTTTGTCAATTTGAAACAATTTGATGAAAATAGACAAACTATCAGTGTGATTGTTAGAGTGATTTGTCTAATTTTTAATAAATTCACATGCAATTAAAATGTTTGATGCTTTAACCCTTTCGCTACAGGTTTTTACTGTTGAAAGTTAAAATTTTACATTATACGTCTTAGGCTTCTATGTGGTTATATTAGCAACATTCCATAACAAATTTTTAAATTTTTATACTCGGACCCTGTATTTTAGAGTGTTTTTCTACTAGAGCAACCACATCGTTGTGGCTGTAATAATTACTTAAACATAAAACTTTTTACGCATAACGAAAATTTTAATGTTTCTTCATTAACTTCAGCCAAAATTAAAAAAAAGGTATCAAAATTGAAACAAATTGAAACTAATTTTTTCTGCTTCTTCTTCCTTTACTATGTCAAGATATACCATTAAAAAATGTGTATACTTCTCTTCTTTAAACTTAAATATTCAGTTTTTTAATTTCGTATTTTTCCTAAAACTTCAAACTATTCTAAAGACCAACTAAAAAATGTATTCTTGCAACCATAGAGGATGCAGACGTCCACAAAGTAGCATGTTGCCAAATGGGAACAAAATAGCGAAAGGGTTAAGGGACACACACACCACCGAACGAATGTCGCAGTGGTTTCTATTTGTGGGCGTAAAATTTTAATCGCAGTGCACATGTCTACACGCAGCCGTTTCGGTCGCAAAGCGTGTCAATCAGGAGTCTAACCTTTTGTGCTCCGACTGAATGCCGACTGAATGTACTCCGACTGAATTAATTCATTCATTCATATTTCTTGCATCGCTGAGTGTGTTGGCCTTCGAGGAGAAAATTAAAATCGCATGCTTTTGCGCTGGAACGCTATGAAATATGTACGTTTGTGTATTTGCACAAAATTGGTTTCGTCAGTCAGCGACGCATGTCGAGCAGTTGTTGATGGCATTTGTTGATGGCGACTGCTGCCTTCAACACGTCCACGTCGTGCCGAGCACAAACACGTACCGCACTACATGTTTGGACTTATGGGCCGCACGTATACTCATACATGAACGACTGACATTTGATTGTGTGCGTGCGGATAATAAAGTAGCAAGCAACCGAAATAGGAAGACACACACACACACTCGCATAAATGTACAATTAGAATTACATATGCAGCTTATAGGCGCATTTGTTGTTCTAAAGTTAGCTAGCAAGAGGCAGCGACAGAAGCCGCTGGGCGACTGAGCGTCGCATTAAGATAACACAACCAAAGTGCAGAGGTGGTGCGGAGGGGGGGGCGCAGTACTGTGGCAGCTACTCAACAATTAAATTCAATTTAGATTACATCATACGCGCACATTGCCAACGTCCGTGTCTGGCTGTAAGGTCACCTCTGTCGTCCTGACGCCGCTGTCGCACTGCATAATTGCTTTTTTCTTGGGTGCGACACTGAAACGAGGTGGCAATTGGTCGCGAGGAGGGCGATGAAGATCAAAATTGCACGGGCAAAGTGCGCTGCCAACAACAAAAAGTCCCTCCAATGTCAGGCAAGCGTCTCATGTTAGGTAAAGTTGGCGCCGACGCCGCCAACCGGGTCGACGTTGCTCTCGAAGTCGCTATTGATGCCGTTTGCCTGCGCTGAGGTTGACTTTCAGCTCGTAAACGCTGCGAGCGTTGTCTCGGCGGTTTTTAAACGTTAAAGAATTTCAACTCGACAATGGTTTCACCGTTTCGTTTGTCAGCACCCTCGCCGACTACATAGTCAACCCACACACCAGTTGGCACGTTTGGGTCTCGGTGTTTGTGTTTGTATTTACGACCATATCAGCAGCGCAAATGGCTCAAAAAATGAAACACAGGCACGCAGAGTGGTAGAAGATGAGGCAGAAAATGGCAAAAGTAGATGCGAAAATAGGCACAAACCAAGCCAGGCCTACTTCGGATCCTTGGCGTTGATATGTTTGTGTGGCTGTGTGTGTGTGTTGGTACGGCGAGCGTGTTTGCACGTACTCGTATAACAGCGGGGAATAGGCGCATGGAAATCTGTAAATAAAAGTCGACGACGAAAGACGAAAAGCCCACAGAAGCGGCACTAAAACTTTAAACAAGCATGAGACATAGCAACGCATGCACACCTACAAACATAACTTGCACGAAATTGAAGCGACAAATTTATGTCGCTCATCATTCACATGCACACACACACACACAGACGCACTAAAGAGAGGATGTATAATATTTGCAGCAGACGCAGGAACTCAACTCTTTTCCGCTTATCAGTTGCACAGCAGCTTTCTACATCCGGTTTCACTTTTATGCGAAATCTGAAGATTAAACAATTTAAGCCATGAAAATCATTCGAAATGCTTAGAATGGTTGTAAAACTGTAGTCATAAAGTTAAAAAGTGCATTGGAATTATAGCTTCCATATAGTTTCAAAAAATTCCTCAAAGAATTAGGTATTTTTCAGTTGAGCGGATTTACCATTTTTTGTTTCAATAAAAATCTGCTTTAGTTAATTTTTTCTTGCACCTCTTTCTTCAAATTTAATAATTTTTCCGCCAGAATAAATGCCAAAAAATTGCATTCAAATTTCAATAATTTGCCATTTCTTTTCAAATTTCATGCTTTTCCATCTTAATTTTCAATTTGAAAACTTTATGTCATGTACAAATTGTTTGTCGTTGTTAAGAAAACAATGCAGGAAGTTTTAATTTTGGAATTTACATATTTTTGTGCTTGTTTAAAATGTTTTCTTACTTTAGTGCCAAACTTAAAACTTTTTATTTAACAGCCAATATAACTGTCACACCCTTCAGAAACCCCCTTTGGCCGCTTTACCAAAAACAACGAAATGCAAACAAACCAAACACCAACAAAGCCCCAAATGTGCACTTTGGGCGCCTCCTGTCGGCGCTGCTCCGCTGCGGCCTGTCAGAATCGTGTTCTGCACAATTAAATGAAACGTTGCCGCAGTTTTCAATTCTACTTCTGACCAGGCCTTAAGTAATCCCGCCCCAGACATGGTTGCGGTTCGCCAGCCACCAAGTTTGCGCCCTTTTTCTTTTCTTTTTCTTTTTCATTTTTTTGTTTTTAACTTTGACAAAAAACAACAACATGAAATCAACGCTGAAGAAAGCAAAAGTTGTGTGCATAGTTGTTGTTGTTACGGTTTCTTGTTGTTGGTTGCTGATTATTCGTAAGCAAAGCAGCGCCGCCGGCAGAAAGGAAATAGGAATGAACTGGTTAAGGGCGCCTGGCAAGCTGATTTATTATTATAACAACAGCGACGGCGGAATTTCTTATTTTACGTGTTTTCCGCTACTTTTGCACTTTGTTTGTTTTTTTTTTGCTGAAAATTTGGACTTTTTTATTGGTTCGTGTGAAAGTTTGCGAGCCTGGCGAGTTGATAAGACAGTAGAAAAACCTGTGTTCAACTTAAAGCCAGAGGCGTAGTTGTTGTAAAAACAATTTCAATATTTCTTTGAAACAAAAATTACTTGCTTGTGGATATTTATGTTAACACTAGAATGCCCAAGGTAGTCATTTTGACTACATTGAGGTCTTTTATTGTAAATAACTTTTGTTGCATCGCTTTCTAAAAAAATATCTTACGTGACTTTTATTAATTTTTAAAGCTAAATGGAGTAAATAAATTTAAAAAATTTAAAAAAATTGTTTACCCCAATTTTACAACATTTACCTTAAATGCCCAAAAGGAGTCATTTTGACTAACTTTATATAATTCTCAGCAAATCTTACTGATAAAAAGACAAATATGCATCTTCAATTGCAAAATATGAAAATTTTTTATAATTGCAAACATTTAAAAAAATAATATCATAGTAGACTTTGACAATTCCCAAGTTTTTCAATTCAAAATTCACTCATAAAATGCATTCAAAAATTCCAAATTCCAAATTTCATTCCATTTTATCCCATTTATGTGTAAAGTACGCTATTTTATTTAAATTAATTTATTTGTAAACTATAAAAAAATAAAAAATAAATGCCTATTTTAGTTTAATATTTAATTTAGTTTAATATATCAAATTAAAAAAAGTTAGTAAACAATAATGTAGTCAAAATGACTATGTACATATGGGCATTTTAGGTTTGTCAGATTGTCGGGCATTCTAGTGTTAAGCTTTGTGATTCTTTTTAAAGATATCCGAACTAGAATTCTTGGAATTTTAATGCAAAGAAGAAGGAATTTGTGGCAATATTCGGCATTCAGGTCTCGCGCATTTTTTTCAATTACAATATTTGTTCTAGTTAGAAGAAGAGAGTCAAATTTAATATGGTTTTTCAGTAAAGCGAATAGCTTTTACAGCGCTTAATAGTTTTGATTTCACACAGCAAGTTTCTCTGTGTTTTTGGAACTTTAACCAAAAACGTCTGATGAAGCCGATTTTGAAATCATTTGGCAATATAAATGCACACATTTAGTCACACTACAGTTCACATATTTCTCTTTTTGCAATGGCAACACTGGCATCTGTCTGCACGCACAGCAGGCGACCACTTTAGCTGCCGCAGTGCTTTTTGCGCCCGCACTGCCGCAAACAAATGGCGGACCCTGGAATAACTTCTGTTTTTCTGTCGTCGTTGCTTCGCACTTTCTTGCTGCTTTGCCGCACTTTCATCCACTCATTTGTGCATCGTTCGTGCTGCTTTTTCCGGCGCCCAGTGTCCTTCTTCGCTTCAACAACTTCCATCGCTGCCAAATCAGTGTGTTTTGTGTGCTCCTCAAGCTTCTGCAAACGGCATACTGTCGTTCTTGCGCTCCATTTAAGCGCATTTTCGCTGCCTTTAGCTTTTCAGCGCCGCCCCTAACACACCCATTCCGCTTAGCTGCAGCTTGGTTTGCTTATGCGCCATTGTGCGCCGCTCAAGTGCTGCTCATTGCTCGGCATTCGTCCGGCTGCTGCTTCCTATTGTACATTTTTTTCGACTCTGTTGTTTTGTTGCCGCGCTTACCTCACTTCTTCACCTTTGTCTGGTTCAATACGCGCCGCTTTACTATTTCCCTTTCGAGTATTTTGTTTATTTGTTTGCCTGCCTGCGCGCGTGTCGTTTATTTATTTTGCGTTGCGTTTCGTTTCGTTTTTATTTCGTTATATTTTTTCGCATGTCTGTTTGTTAAGCGGTTTATTTGTTTTATTAAAGCAGCAGCATCGCTTTTTGTAGTTTGCTAAACTCACCGCAGCGCCGTTTTCGCTCTAATTCAAATGTTTTATTGTGTTGTTTCGTACCTTTTCTTAGTGAAGCAGAAAAAGGAAGGCATTAAGTAACAAAACTAATAAAAAATTTAACAATAAGCCAATATGATCCCCGAAATAAACTCGGCCATTCAAATACGAGCGAGCAGAAACAATGCGGAACAGAGCTGCAAAAACAACTAAGTAAACCAAAAAAGGAAAAATTGATGTAGGCAAAAGTCGGCACTTCCTCGTGCCTAAATTTTTATATTTTCGTTTGTGTGCTCGACGGGTTGCTACGCGCCACTCGAACGGCATTAAAAGTTGGTCTTTTTTTTTGGCTCCCTGAAGTGCGGCCTTTTACGAACAACCGAGGCTGCAGCAACAACTAACTAACAACAATAACAAATTATTGCGCTTCAGTTGTTGTGTTGTCGAAAATGAAAACAAATATCTAAAAGCAACAACAACAACAACAACAACGGCATTTGTTTGGTAGTTAAGTGCATCACAATTTGTCAAATCCGCACAACAACAAATTGCAATTGTAGTTTATTTCAATGGAAACAAATTGTTGATTGATTCCAATTTGCTTTTCAATGTTGCTGACAGTTTTTCTATTCAACACACCACACAGCCGAAAACAGTATTCACAGTTTTTGTTTAATGGCCAAAACCAAAAATGTGTTTATTGCTTTTGCCTTGTGCAAAATTATTTTCGCATTTAAAGCAATTTTCTGATTATTTATCAGCAAACAACATTTTAAAGCGCTCGTTGCTTGCTGCCCGTCGAATCTGGTTTTTATGTGGCAGCATCTCGTGGCAAGTTGCAAGTGTGTGTTTATGCTTCTGCCCTGCAGCTGGTGCAGTTTGCGTTGTGGCATTTTACGAGCGCTGCGTGCCCATAAATCTCACTGGCAGGCGAGCGCACACACACACACACACACACACACATCACACTGACACAACATGCCGCCGACTTATTTATGCGCACATGGGCGTTTTCTCGAGTAAGTAGTTTTAGTGGTATTTGGACTCACTATTTGTCTCACTCAGAGATATTTTCATTTCTTTGTCATTTTTTTAATGCTAATCTGGAAGCGCAAGCAATCATTCCCATGTCACTTCTATGCTAACGAATCTCATTCCAAGAGCACAGGTCAGGTTAGTTCCCTTGAAGAGCTAAAAATTAAAAAGTTTCACAGTGTTCAGTTTATAGCTGTTGTTTTCAAAAATAATCAGATCTGCCTACAAGGGTATTTCATCTCTGTAAAAGTAACACCTATCAAGTTTGTTGTCTATTGTTAAGCATTCAATGACAAATCACCATGAATGGTTATAGCGTTGAACAACGTGTAAAAGTCTTAACATTTTCTTATCAAAGTTTCACAAACATTTAATGATTTTGATATGATTTTTATCATCTTTAGTGACGGTGCCTATATTCGGATGAAAAGATATGTGAAAAAACATAATTGTGGTATTTGCAACGAAACAAGCTCACAGTAGATATGACAGCACCCAGTGGTGCACACAGGAATTCATTTGGTTTGAGTTCGGTATACAACTTTTCGGCCCAATAACACTTGAAACCATATTTTCTACCCAAATGTTTTTGATAACAAACTGAAATTTTGGGGATTTTGTACTCTCCAAGTCCCCACTTGCGTGCATCACAGCCAACACGAAATGCATTCCGAGAAAGTTCCTCTTGTATACCCAGAAAATCACGGTTTTGGTTTTTTTGGACACATCGGTCCGTACTACTTTCAAAATAAAACTGACATTACCATAACTTTCAACGATCAGTGCTACAGATCGATGATAAACACCTTCGTGTGTCCTTAATTGGATGATATGAATACCAATAATGTATGGTCCAAACAGGACTGCGTTACGTGCCACACAACATGTGCCACAAAAGATATTCTATTCAATCTATTCGAGCAATTCGAGCGATTCAAGAGCATTGTTCATCTTGTGCGACGGTGAAGTGAACTACACCTTATCAAGTTGTATATCAGAAAACTCAAATTGAATTTCAGCGTTTAAAATTGTATTTCAGATTTTCAAATTGTATTTCAGATTTTCAAATTGAAAATCAATTTTTTCAAATTGTATTTCAGATTATAAAAATTGTATATCAAAAGTTTCAAATTGTATTTCAGATTTTCAAATTGTATTTCAGATTTTCAAATTGAATTTCAGATTTTCAAATTGTATTTCAGATTTTCAAATTGAAAATCCATTTTTTCAAATTGTATTTCAGATTATTCAAATTGTATTTCAGATTTTTTAAATTGTATTTCAGATTTTTCAAATTGTAATTTCATCTTGAGAAATTAAAATTATATAAAATTGATAGAAATAATTATTTTAACAGCTCTTTTTAATGAAAATAGTGGTTAATAATTGGGGGTTATTCCCGATAAGTCCCGATACAAATACAGTTGCAGATACAACTTGAAATATCTCAGTATTATAGCCTGAAATAAAATTTGAAAAATCTGAAACACAATTTAAAAAATCTGGAATACAATTAGAAAAATTTGAAATTTTTATTTGAAAATATAAAATACAATTTGAAAAATCGAAAATACAATTAGAAAATTTTGACATTCAATTTGAAAATTTGAAATACAATTTGAAAGATCTGAAATACAATTTGCAAAATCTCAAATACAATTAGAAAAATTTGAAATTTAATTTGAAAATTTGAAATACAACTTGAAAATTTGAAATAACATTTGAAAAATCTGAAATACAATTTGAAAAATCTGAAATACAATTAGAAAAATTAGAAATTCAATTTGAAAATATAAAATACAATTTGAAAAATCGAAAATACAATATAAAAATTTTGAAATGAAATTTGAAAATTTTAAATACAATTTGAAAAATCTGAAATACAATTTGAAAAATCTGAAATACAATTTCCAAAATCTGAAATACAATTAGAAAAATTTGAAATGAAATTTGAAAATTTTAAATAAAATTTGAAAAATCTGAAATACAATTTGCAAAATTTGAAATACAATTAGAAAAATTTGAAATTCAATTTGAAGATATAAAATACAATTTGAAAAATCTAAAATATAATTAGAAAAATTTGAAATTCAATGTGAAAATCTGAAATACAATTTGAAAAATCTGAAATACAATTTGAAAATCTGAAATACAATTTTAAGCGCTGAAATACAATTTGAATTTTCTGATATACAACTTGAAAAGGTGTAGAGTGAATTTCCGTAATTCGATAGTCGACAATCGTCGGCTCGATACATCAATTCAATATGGATCTCGCTCGACGAGACCGTTTTGCTTTCCGAATTTCGACAAGAGTACTCTCGTTTTCATATTTAAGGATGTGTTTGGAAAGTGATTTGGAGCTGTCAAAAGCTGTGTGAAATAAACAAAATAACGAGAAGTTGGAAAGGGAAAATATACAATTGGCATTATTTTTAAATTTTTAAATTCTATTGCTAGAGGAAGCATGAGGGATGTATTCAATACTATGGAGCTACCAGGGTTATGATAAGTTAAATTAATAATTCCAATTTGAAGAAATACTGCTTCATTGAAGACCCATTTCCGTTAATCTGCTCCATAACTTATTTTTATGATGGCCATTCAAACAATTTTGTAAGCTATTTTTAACTAAATCGTCGTGTTTTTCCATAAATTCTACCAATACCTTCATTTGAGCAACGTTCGTTTGTTAACTCCTAAATAAATAAAAACATTTTTAAAAATCACAAAAACATTAAAACTTTGCACTTAAGTTTCATTGCTTTTAACAGCTGTGAAAGGGTAAAACGAAAACAAAAGTGCTATCCAACAATTTCTATCGAACGTGCAATACGACACGATGTTATTTTATGTTCCAGAAAGCTAAAACGATAATTCGATATACGTATTTGCTCGATATCGAATTATTATATAAATATATTTTTTCCTTTTGGGACTTTCATATATCGCAGCCGCTCACAGTTAACATCAAAAACGCAATTCAGCAAATTCAATCAGTTTTATGCAAAAAAGTCATTGAAAATAAAAACTCCCAAATATGTGTCACCAAGCATAGCTCTGTGAACATTTGAACGATGTTACATTGCACATTCAATGCCATAAAACGTACTTTCAATACAAAATTAGTGGATACATCACATACCACTTGTTTTATTTACATTTAAAAAGTCCTTATTGAGAGCCCCTTTTAAATGGGACCTTCTAAGAATTGCATCCAGACTAAGGTACATAAGTCTGTGATGATATTAAATACGAGCACTGTGGTCTAAATAAATTCCTACACTGTAAGCAATATAAGTTGAAGTCAGCTGAGCACTTTTTCTGTGGTTGCATAGCCTGCTAGAAAATGTAAATTTTCATATCTTTTCACCACAGGTCCTTCTCATGTTCTACGTATTTGATTGAGTCTAAGAGTATTAAAGAAAAATCTTGATGCACTGAGTGCTGCCTTCCGAAACAAGCTTCCTTGAGCTGTGACTTTGCCCTAACCTTTTGTGTAAACCAATTCCAATCCATCATTTAAGTTGAGCTGACCTGAAAATCGAACCTGCCATTTCTGAAATTTATATTTGCATACATTTCTTTGGAAAAACGCCAACAAGCCACATACAAGTTATCCATTGACCACAGTTTTGTGTTAATTTGTGGTCACATGATGCCATACGCCGCTGGTCATTCATCTATGCGTATCTGTTGCAAGCAGTTGTCAGTGTTTATATTCCTGTCAGCTTGTTGGTAAAATGATTTATTTTATTTTCTTTTGACTTGTGCAAAATTTGCATAAGACATTTGTTGATTGCCTGAAATTGTTCTGCCATTTGGCTTGTTTGAAAATGTGATTACTCGTAAGTAATTTGCCACGTTGCAGCAAAACTGGCATTGTTAACCGAAAAATCGAGCACATGCATACAAACGGTATACAACAACACCAAAACAACAAAATTAAATCAATAAAATTGTGTAAAATTTATACAACAGTATTCCATTGGTGTCGTAAAGTGTCCCCACTTCTCCCCTCTGACCTAATTGCTCGCAGCAGCCAAATGCAATTTAAGTATTTAATTGTCAGATTGGTGCGTTGAGCCCACTGCAAAGTGAGATATAAAAATGTGTGCATTAACCATTAAAGTGAAACTTAGCGCAATTAAATTTTTTGGTAGGCTTAAATTTGCTGCAAAAACAATTCGTCTGCAGTGTTCGTCAAAAATTGATAAGCCTCCAAGAGTAGAAAACTCTCTGCTTATCTTTGCGTCACATCTGTTTGTCTTTAAAATAACAATTATTTCAAATTCATCTTCTCGTAATTGCAGCCAAGTTCAGGCAGGTACATTAAAATTGACATGTTGAAATATCCGGCAACGTTGCCACATAAACGTTCAGGTGTCAAGTGAAATTGAAAGCAGCAAAAAATTGTTAATAAGAAAGTTTCAGCAAGAATGGTAAACAAAAAGGATTTGCAATCACTTCAGAATCAAATTAAACTTGAAATGAACCCAAAGCATTCACCACACAACAGCAATAACAACAACAACAACAACAACAACAACAACAACAGCAGCAGCAAGAGCAACAAAAACAAATCAAATAAGGTAAAGTAAAGTAAAAGCGGAAGTTGCTACATTACCGCTCGCCGGCCAAACTTTACGCGCACGCGCGCACGCACAAACTCAAACTCACAATCACACACACACATATACACGCGCGCACGCACACATACAGTCAGGCGCAAGCACAAACTCGCAGCGGCCGATGTAAAAACAATGCGGCAAAGCTTATTAAGCAAAATTTACAAAACTTTAAATTAAACTTAATTGAGACAATTTAATGAGCACACAGCTCATCTCCAGTCAGTACAGTCAACGCAACAATAACAATAACAAAAAAAAAATCAGCAAGCACGTCCTCAAACTCACACACACACACACACATACACATAGACAATCATTTATCCAACTCATGCCAGAGCAAAAACAAAAATGTTTATAATATAACTAAAAGCACACCAAAAGAGAGGAACGAGGTGTAGGTGTAGAGGGAGCGAGAGTTAGAGTGAGGCTGAGGCTGAGCGGAGAAGGAATGGCAACAAAGGCACATCAGCTGCGGCGGCTGCAATTCCAACTTAAACCTCAACGGCCGCTGTTGGTCGCTGTTGCCGTCCTTTTCGCTGTCGCTGTTCTCGTTGTTGTTGTCGGCGACTGCTGCTCATTATGGGCTGCCGAGAGCGCGCAACAAAATAAAATGAAAAATGGCCAGCAGCAAAAAATCACAAAAGCTACGAAAAAAAATATAAAAGTTTACATGTTTTTAATTTCCGCAATAAAAGTAAATCTTTTCCTGCCACTGCCACTGCCGCTAGAAGTGGATTTTTTGTTGATTTTTGTTGTTGTTTTTGCTGTTGAATTTTGTTGGCGTTGCCACTGGTGCTCCTGTTTCCGTTTGAATTTTATGTGGGCAGGCGAATAAATGAATAAACTGGCAGATAGTCGGAGCAACACTACGGCGAACTACGAACAGTTGTTGGGCCAAAGGACGAAGAAGCGGATGGTTGGTTGGTTGGTTTAATCGGATATGTGCCACAAATGCCAGTAGCGGCGAATAATGAACAGGGCTGCCAGTTTTAGAAGCAGCTGTATGTTTTCAAACTTATAAAACTGATATTTTAATGCACCCAAACTCAAAATTGAGGAATTGATTCACATAAACAAATTGAATACTTTGGCACCAAAGTGAAAAAATACTTCCACTCAACTGCGGATGGCTTATAAACTTTTGTTAAAAATATCTTTTAATTGAAAGAAGAACGCTTAAACATTCTCACACTTTCATTCACATTATTAAATTACTAGCCAGTGAAAATTTAAAAATATGGCAACACCACAACGTACACAACTCAACTTTTCTATGGCCAAAGTTTGTACAACATTTTATTTCTCGATTTTATTTTTCCTTATTATTGTTGATACTGTCGTGTGTGTTGTTGCCTTTGTTGTCATTTTCGTCGCTTAATGATTCCCAAAAATCGTACACACTCAATTTAATGTTATCTGCCTGCCATCTCTTGGCGCGCATTGTTTCGAACCGAACAAAAAAAAAAAACATAGCTAGAGAATTTTTCGGTCAAAGCGAAATTGTTACAACTCGTTGCTAACATTTGGTTTCCCCTTCCGTGTGCTTTTTTATCTCGTTTCGTTTTAGGTTTGTTCATTTGGCAAGTATTGAGCAACTTAAACGCTGGCGGTGAATCCAAATTGCTGCTTAAACCACTGGCCAGCAAAATGGCCAGCAACGCACGTGCGGCGAGCAGATATTATATCATATTGCGCCCACCATGGACGCCGACCAGACAACGTGCACTGCACCGATGAACAGACAGACAAACAGGCAGGGACTGCCAAATGGCAGCGGCGCGCACAAATACTGATAGTCGTAAAATAAAACGACCCACGGCCCAACGGATGTCGAACGACCAACTACGTTCGTCTGAACGCTTCGTCTGTCGCGGGTTGCTTTTTGGTTTTTCGTTGGCCCCATTCGTCGCTGTCGCTGTCGCCGTCTGTAAGCGATGTTTCCGTTTCATCGAATGCGTTTCATGGTATCGCAATATCCGTCGGCTGGCAACAACGGCCGACTGCCGACTGCCGACTGACTTTCGACAATTCGGTCAGCCAAGCTTAGCGCCCAAAAGTGTGCTTTAATTTTTCGACTACAAGCATTTCGTCATCTTCTGTCTTCACTCGGTGCAAAATGCTTTCGTCGACTAGACTTTGTTGGTGTGCCGTTGGTGGTGGCTAGCCAACAATTTATAGTTTCTTCGCCAGAAAATTTGCAACCATCAACACAACAAGCGTTTTTGAGCCACTTTTTACGGCTGTTCGTACAAAGTTTTCAATATGGCGCAGCCTATAAGTCGCATGAAGGCTCCTGCAAATTTTATTAGATTCGTTAGCACAGCAAAGCGCAGCAAATCGCGCTGCGAGCGCCTTACCTCCTGATTTCCGTTTACTGCCGACTGGCTGCGCATTCCTACACCTCGTTTGGCTCGGTGCCTGCTGGCATTTTTATGCTGCAGGCTGGCCATATTTTGGCATTTCAATATTTTGGTTCTTTCCGCCGCTTTGCTGCCGTTGGCTTGCTTCGTGATTGTGCGTCCGCTTTGGTTGCGGCAACCACTTTGCCGGAGTGGCGCGGCAATTGGCCTTATAAAATTTATTAAACGTATTAACTAGCAGCCAGACAAGTTGACAGCCTGCTGCCGACAGGGAACAGCGTCGGGTGGCAAGTTGATTTTTAGCCCACTTCCTGTTGTCCCACTTTCTGTCGGCGCACAACTAGCACGTGTGTGTATTTGTCTGTGTCACTTTCCACGCGACCTCAACACCATTCGACTTGGTCGTTTTTTCCCTCGCTCGCTGGCCGACCGCGCACACATGTCGGCCACATACCAGCGCGCCACATATTAAATGACAAATTTTCGTGCATAAATTTCGACTGTGATTTCTAGCGAAATGTCGACTGTCGACTGTCGTCTGTCTCAATTCCCCCCGCCACTGTACGTCTTTATTGCCAGCCACATCCACGAAGCGTCGCAACGCTGCGCCATTGTGCGCCACACGGCGTATACGTAACATAATTAGAAATGTAAATAAAAGGCGAGTCGACATCTAATTTATTATCTTTGTGATTGTTGCTGGCACTGTTGCTGTTGTTCTGCCCAAATACTGTCGCTGCTATTGTCGTTGTCGCTAACGTTGTTGTTGTGTGTTGTCAATGGCGCTGCGCTGTCATTGTTGGCATTATTGTAATGTACTTAAAATTTATCGAGGGCACCGTTTCCAAATTGCATTATACGTGTGTATTTGTATATTTATGCCGACGTACGTGCGTATGTTTGGGCATTTATTTGTTATACATTTGTATGCCTGGCTGTTTGTTTGTTTGTGCTCTAACTTAATTTGCATTCGTGACACGGCGCAACGTAACGCGACGCGAAGCGAAGCGCTTTTGTCAATGCGAATATTTCCAAAGCAAATTTTCAATTTCGCTTTTGTATTTCACAAATGAAATTAACTGGAAAATCACATCGCTTGCGGTGTGTTTCCACCTGCTGTGGCAGCGGGAAATGCTCGTAAATTAAATAAATTACAGCATGCGCGACACCGCGCCTTCGCTCGCTCGCCCGTTCGTGTTTTTTTGTTTTGCATTTCAAAGCGACATCGAGCCAACCGCGGGCCATAATAAATACTTGCAAATCCACAGCACTTGTCTTTAATTGAATTGCAAATGCTCGACCATACACATCGAGTACATTAATTTCGGATGATGACAGGCCATTGCGATGAACAGTTCGCCAAAGGTGTCATGGAAATGTGGCATCAAACTATTAACCGTGAACTATGTTGTGAACATATTTACAAGCTTTGAAAATATTTTAGAAAAAAGTTGTCACACAATTTGATGGGCTTAAGGGGAGGCTCCCCTGGATTTGGACCGAAAAATCGTTTTTTTTTTTTGCATAAAACGAAGGCTACATATAGTATATGTAGAATATGTGTGTAAAAGGATTTCTTGATACGACGCGTATTTTCATGGGAGAACACACCTGTCTCACGCGCGCTACGGGACGCTCCACTGCTTTCTAAAAACTTCAAACGCGTTTATCTCGAAACCATTTTTTCCAATCTAACTGAAATCCCCGGACTTGATCTAATGATCCGATTTTCTTCATCTAAAAACTGCTCGAATGTATTTGATTTTCTGTATGCCTTGAACTAACAATTTGCATAAATAGTTATTTATTTTTAATTTTTAAATGTGGTTGAAATTAAAAAAAGGTGCAAAAAATTGAACTTTTTACTTCAAATATTCATTGTGCAAGAATTTTTCGTTTAAATTTTTTGAGTCTAGTTCAATGCACAGACAATTTTGTTATCTTTAAGTAATGACAATGCTTTTTGATTTCAGTCCACTACAAGAGGCTGCAGGATTACAGTTCTCGAGCGTTGTTTGGCGCGCAGAGGCCTACGGAAATCGCCATTTTGTAGCCGCCATTTTGAATTTCATCAAGTTTTTTAACTTTTTAAACTCCTAAATAATAGACGAATTTTATAGTCAAAACCGGAAGTTTGTATGCCTTTTCATTATCCCACAAAAAAATTACAAACTTTGCCTTATTTTTGCCCAAATCCAGGGGAGCCTTCCCTTAATGACACAATTTAGACAACCTTATTTTTTTTCTTGCATAATTATTTCATGCTCGCGGTAATGCGGTAAATCGGTGATAAAAAAATAATACTAGAGATAACTGATAGTTGGAAAAAAACATCCAATTTGATGTGCCATTGAAATTTTCAGCTAATAAAACGCTAACCAAATGTAGCATAAGAAAATTGTACATTTTGTCTACTTTCCACTCATTAATTTTCCATAGAGCGCTTGCAATGTTTATGTGGGTTGCCTTTCATAGCGCCTGCGGCCATATTAGCGATAGGATTTATGTGCTTTTAATGTTGTGGCAAAAATTTGCCTGCAGTTCAGTGCCGCTTAGTGCACAGAATAATGTTGCACTCTTTAACTTCTTACACAACTTTACAAAAGATCGTTTAGTATGTTAAATTTTTTCTTAATAACCTATTTCAAAATTTTGACAACCTTCAAGTTTGATAAACTCAGTCATACGGTTAGAAACATTTGCAGAATCGCTTGAAAAATGTGTGAGATTTTGTCAAAATGTGACTGCATTCAATTTTTAATTTTTGTGTCACAAGTATATGACAAATTGTGACACTTTGGGACAACTTGTCACAAGTATATGAGAAATTGTGACACTTTGTGATAACTTGTCACAATTATATGAAAACTTGTAACACTTTGTGACAACTTGTCACAAGTATATGAGAAATTGTGACACGTTGTGACAACTTGTCACAATATATGACAAATTGTGACACTTTGTGACAACTTGTTACAAGTATATGACAAATTGTGATACTTTGTGACAACTTGTCACAAGTACAAAACAAGTTGTGACACTTTGTGATAGCAATTATTTAGAATTTTGTAATATTCTCAAAACAATTTCTAATTGATTTTAAAGTCAGTTGTTAGTGATATATTTTTCGATTTGTTTTCATTATGTTCGAAAATAGAGATTACAAGCTTTGAAACTGCAAATAAAGTTCTTTTAAATTTAAGTAAGTAAAATGTTTTTCAGCATATCACCAAATTCGTTAAATAAATGTTTCCGCCAGATCTTAAACATAGTTCACCTTGCAGCATCAACCCCAACCCAAAGTGTTCCCAGTCCTTACTCTGAACCCCAATGCGCTCATGGCACTCTGGTATTGTTCGTGGCGCTTTAAGCCAAATAAATATTGACGTTTGTTGTATCTCTGCGACAATATCGGGTCGACTGTTTTCTTTGTTCGGCACTAATGCTCAAGATGTGTCGCCAGATAACAAGATAGACCCACACAATGGCACCGCATCAAAAAACCACACCAAACAGTGGCAATAGAAACAACAGCAACAGCAGCAAGAACAACAAACAGCAATAGCTGCTAGAACAGCTCCAGCCAAAGTCACATCTAATATGCTAAACAGTTGGCGAAAGATATTAACGACTGCAGCAGCAGCAGGGAGTGAGAGCAGCTTCGCAGCGCAGCGCCATAAAAGGATCAAAGCTTAAGGACGAGAGCGCAGCGTTGGCGCGGAGTGCGTTGCGATAAACACGCGCAACGGGTGTGCGCCTGTCACATGCCATCTGTCGCATTGGTCACACCTGTCAGCGTGGCTGTCAGCAGCAGCGCTGCACAAGGGAGCGCCATCGAATGTCTCCGGAGAAATTTCTCGAGTGAGATGTATTCGCTGATTATTTGGACTTAACAGTTGTGATTGCGGCGCAGAATGCTTTCATCGCACGCGTATGGCTGCGTCATACAAATGCAGGCATGTACCGTGTCACGTGTCGTTGGCGGCCAGGTAAGCAGTGTCCGCAGCGCCGGCTGAACTAATGTCAACTGAATAAATTTCATTAGCGGCAAAAGGCACAGGAAAGGTACAAAAACTTACTTCGGCAACTTCAAGTCGAAAGTAAATGAACGCATTCTGCTGCTGAAGGCTATGGTTATGGTGAAAGTGACTGTGACAATGACGTTGACGTTGACGATGAGGACGGGCAGTGCGACTGGTGACAGCGGAAGCGGAAGTAAATGTTGGCTGGTGAAACCGCCGCCATGCTGTCAGGAGATTAGTTGTGTGGCAAAAAATTAAACCATAGTGCCGAATGGACAAAAAGCTAAAAGCATCAAGAAGAAAAAACATTAAACGCAGGAGGTGAGGCACTAAAAGAAGACGAAAATTATGAAGGCGGGGTGAATTTTTGCATGGCTATGGGGACAAATTTACTTGTGCAATTGAGCAGAAAAAAATGAATTCAATTGAGAACAAATGAGAACACAGGCGAACAGCAGAGCAGCAGTCGCCGCCAGCTGCTGGTAGATGTACCTACCAGTGGCAGAAGCCGAGCAAGTAGAAGAAGATGGAAAATTAAATGAATAACGCAAAATGCAATGCAACATTATGACGAGACAGCGAACTAATGGCGCCGCCTTAAATGTGAATTATTGGATCAAAGCTGAAAATCACGATTGAAGTTCTTAACTAAACCGGAAATTGCCTGCAAGAGTAATTTGCAGAAAATAAGTGATCTTAATGTTTTGAAATTAATTGTTTTAGTGATTTTTTTAGTTTAATTGTGAAAAGTTTGTGATAATTTAGCAATTTGATTTGCGGTTTTAAACGTAATTTGCGATTTTTTAATTTTAAGTAATGTTTTTTATAAAAAACTAGTACAGTTCACTGAGTTGGAGGCTAATGAGAGAGAAGTATGGAGGACAGTAGTTGCGGCAACAGTAGTACAGCGACTGTCATTCTTAGAAAGAGGAAGAATGGTTGAGCTGACGCTGGATGACATTTAAATCAATCAGCTGAGAACCGCAATTGAGTTGGCAACATTTTTATTTTATAAAATATTTATTTTATTTTATTTTATTTTGTTTTATTTTATTAAATTTTATTTTATTCTATTTTATTTTATTTTATTTTATTTTATTTTATTTTATTTTATTTTATTTTACTTTATTTTATTTTATTTTATTTTATTTTATTTTACTTTATTTTATTTTATTTTATTTTATTTTATTTTATTTTATTTTATTTTATTTTACTTTATTTTATTTTATTTATTTACCCTCCTTTTTTGTTATTATATGTTCAGTAAGAATAAATATGGTTTAAAAAATGTGCCAATTTTTTACAATAAAACGACTAAAAATTCTGGTTCTCTAAATGACTAAGCATTGTTTTCATTTGACACCTGACAACTGTCACATAGAGTTCACCAATAAGCCAAAGTCATACACCAACTGACAGCAACAAACATCGACAGTACTTAAATAGTTTCTCTATTGCACAAAAGCAAAAAAAAATTACAAAATATGGATAGATGAAATACTCGTATATATGTTTTTTAATAAGTAACCAGTTAATATAAATAAACACAGAATTGTGCTGTTGTTGAGAGAAGTAAACATTTATTTCCTCAACTTCTTTCAGTTACGCTTCGTCATCGTCATGTTTCGTTTGGTTTTCTGGCGAAGTTGCCACTCATTGAATAAATAAATAACTAACAATTGAAACCCACTCTCACCTGCTCCCTTCACATTACTTCAATGAACTTAAATTCTTTTCATCTCACTTATCCCTTTTTGTATAAAATTGCAACGACTTGCTGTGCTCTGAGTATCGTCAATAAATTATTTCAAATGTAAAGACAAGAAAAGGAAAATAAGAATAAGTAGGCAATGGGCATTTTGCAGTTAAGTGCCGTCTGATTAGGAAAAGAAAGACTTAAGCATTGTTTTGCTGCGAGGGTTCTCACTGAACGTTGAATGAGTAGACCAAGCAGAAAGTTGAGATTGTTGTTAATGACTGCTAGGCGAGAGGGGAAAATGGGCGACTCTCTGACAAAATGCTCAACAAACTCGAGCATAGACCGACTGGAGTAAAATGAATGGAGAAATGTTGGAATATTTTTTGCCGAATGCTTTGACATTTAAAGCTGCTTATAGGTGAATAATTTTAAGACTACCTAAATTTGAAAACAAAATTTTTCATGTTTTCACTTTTGAATGGCTGGTGGCAGTGTTCTTCCGCTTCATAAAATTGCTGATAAAAATTTGCGTTTTTAACAGGTCATGTTTAGAAAAAATTTACCAAATATTGTGCAAATTGAGTTTTTGTTATATTTCGGTTTATTGTATACTTTCCCATTCATTGTGATTTACGTTTATTAAGTCTCTTGCTCTCCCAATAAACACATTTTGAATTTCCAATTTGCATATTTCGTTTTAAAGTTCATAGAAGCTCTCGTTCGCTGCGCCTACAGTGGCACAGGTAGAGCAACGACCCGGGGGGCGATTGCAGCCTGCCAGGGCAGCGGAACATTGGGCTAGTGTCGCGGCAAAGGCAGCCACGCGTCACGGAAGCAGCAGCAGATAAAGCGTAGTAGTGGCAAAAGAGAAAAGAAACGAATTTAAAATTCTAATTAGACTGTAATGATGCTTAGGATTTTCTAGGATACGCCCACAATGGCACACACATACATAGACACAGATAAGCTCGGCTGTACAGAGTGGCGCTGTCAACGCTCAGCGTGATAGCGCCGGGCCCACTTTTGTCAAGTATACGCCACGGTGGCTGTGCACTGTTGGCTGTTGAACCAACACACATACAGACGCACAGCACCACACAATGGCACGAAAATACGCACAAGTGCGCACACATGTCGGCGCACGAACGAAGCGCCCGCACATGGATTAAGTAGCGCAATGGAAGCGTACAAAATGCCGCGAGCCAGAACAATTTTCAATTTTTTTACAATTTTCTCATTTTGTTTTTTTTTGTGTTTTGCTCAAAATTCTACCCCAACAGATTTGTATTTTACTGCGCTATTTCTGCTTCTAATGTTGTTGTTGTTGTTTTGCCATTACATGTTTGTTGGTTTTATTGTTATTGTTGTTGTAGTCGTTCTACTGTCAAAATGAATGAAATAAAATTTCAGGCGCTGCCACTGCTGCTTCTTCTTTTCCCATTCTGCGCCTTTGTCTACGCTACTACATGTAGCAGAGGCGGATTCAGGGGGGCATTTTGGGGGTTGAAACCCCCCCCCCCCGAAATATTAAGGTCGACTTTAAAACTACATACAAATTAAAAGGCATTTTATGAATATTACAGAATTACTTTTTGAAACCCCCCCCGAAATATTTTTCTAAATCCGCTCCTGACATGTAGCCTACATGCAAGCACGCATGAATGTGTATGTAAGTTGTGAGTGTATGTGTACGCTCAGCGCCATTTGCGTTGTTTGTAGGCTCTGTGCGCTCATTTAAAACAAAAGTTGCCCTCGAATCTCGTGAATGTATAAGAACAAAACACAAACACATACACACACATACAAACACTCATACGTAAGCACTTGAAATAAAGAGCGTTGCAAAAGAAGAAGAAGAAGAAGCATAAAATTGCAATGCCAGTTTGTTGGTTGCCGCATTTCGGTTTTTATCTGCCACAATTTTTATCTTTTATTTAGGTGAAATGCTGCTGCTGCTACCATTGCCTCACACACACAAACACAAACACACACAGAGAGAGGCATACACACGTTGCAAGCATTACAGCGATTACTCGGCTGTCCCTGCTCTGCTGCATGCCGCCTCATGTTAATTTTTAAATGCGAGTTCATAAAAACGCACGTATGGCAAAACGCGGCATCACGTTAGTCGCCGCTAAGCTGAAATGCCGCTTTTTGACAATTCGAGCATTTTATTTGGTACAGTTCGTTGCTGTTGTTGCTTTTATTATAGACTAACCAAATGTTCGAAGAGGTAGAAGTGTGCGTGTTGCTGTTATTGTTGTATCGCATATCATTTTGATGGCGTTTTTATTTGCCCTTAACAGCAGCAACAACAACAACGGCACCCATAAATACAACAATAACCGTCACCTTTGTAGCAGCAAAAGCAGCAACCAACAGCCAGTTGCCATATTTTACGCATTCAACGCCGCAACGCAGTCGTGGTCATTCCGACTCGGCGTTTATTTGAATTTTTTGTACTCGCAAAAAATTTGACGTTTTAAAACCGTCATTAAAATTTCATGGAAATTTTATTAGAACGGTTGATAATGGCCGCTGCGCTAATTAGGAAAACTGCGCGGGCGTTCAGCAAAGCCCGGCAAAGACCAGTGGCGGCATGTTTGATGGACAATTCTGTCGGCGTATCGCTCAGTGCTCAGTGTCGAAAGGGTTGCAGTGACATTTTGGAGGCAGTTTTTTAAATGTTGGCTTGAGTGGTGGGGCGTAGCGAAGCTTAACAAGTTGAATGTGAAAGGTCAATGAATTTATTTATGCATTATATGACATTTTTCCATTTAGGTGCAATCTGCCGTGAACGCAGACGAAAACATAGAACCGAGTATTAGGTTTGTGGTGAATTCGAATTATGTGCTTTCAAAGGCCAACAGGTCATATTAAAAACAACGCACTGTGAGCATTGCGCAGAAAATGCCAATTGAACTTAACCCTTTCGACCCCGACTTTTACCCTGTTTCTCGATATTACTTTTTGGTATTTAAATCATGAAACACTTTCCTAAGAAGTGCGCACACGACATTTGAAGTCGCCACGCCTCTTTGTTTGAGTTCTAGAGCTGGTTTACTTTTAAACAATTTTAGCTTAAAACGGGTTAAATACATTTTCTATCAATATTTTTTAATTACAGAAAAACTATTTAATATTTATGGAAAAATACAAAATAATCACTTTTTAATTTTATGTAACCATTATTAAAGAAACAGTGTTTTGATCAAACGCGCCCAATTTGTAGACTTCAATTAGAACACAAACTTTCCCTGATATCGCTGAAAATTATTGGAAATTGTTTTGGGGATAAAGTAAAATTTTTGTAATTTGCTTTAAATTTACTTCTAAAAATATTAATTTGTTCAATACATTTGAAGTCGCCACGCATCTTTGTTTGAGTTCTAGAGCTAGTTTACTTTTGAACTATTTTAGCTTAAAACGGGTTAAATAAATGTTTTATCAATATTTTTTAATTACAGAAAAATTATTTAATATTTATGGAAAAATACAAAATTATAATTTTTTGATTTTATTTAACCATTATTAAAGAAACAGTGTTTTGATCAAACGCGCCCAATTCGTAGACTTCAATTAGAACACAAACTTTCCCTGTTATCGCTGCAAATTATTGGAAATTATTTTGGGGATAACAGTAAAATGTTTGTAATTTGCTTTGAATTCACTTCTAAAAATATTAATTTCTTGGTGCCTACTTAAACTAAACAAATAAATCAATCGTACCTTTTGCTATAAAATGACAAATAGGTGAAGTTGCTCTCAGGCAACTTTGGGGTCGAAAGGGTAAACACTAGAAATACGGCAAGTTTTCCATACCTACAAAGACTACATATCATATGCGCTGATATCTCGAAAAGTACACATTGGATTTGGCTAATGTTTCACAAATTAAATTTAACAAAAAAAATATAAAATTTTCCACGATAAAAAAATAAAAATCATCAAAGCAAAAGTTTATGGAAATACTAAAGAAAATACAGATATTTAAAAATGAAAAATCGTCAAAATTACCGCAATGGTCTTTTTAGTGTTAATTACGAGAGTTTTACAGTGTTTGCTTAGTCCGCTTTCGACCTTATTGGGAATATGCTCGTTCAAACTAATAATTACAACATTCGTTAGTCAAACTTATGATTGCAACTACATGCATTCGCACAACCAAAACCTGAATGTCTGGTCTTGAAAACTAAAATTTTGGCAAGGAACACCAATTTTATATTTTCTTAGCTTTGAGCTTCAACTAGTGCAATGATACTTGGAACAGTTGAGATACCGTGGACCTTTGGTCCAGAATACATACAATATTTAACAGATCTTTCTTAATTCGAAAGATGTAAATTTCATTACTTGTAGAACATCTATCAAGTACAATAACACCGTGCGACAAAAATTAAACACATTTTTCACACCGTGGGCGTGAAACTAGAGACCAAACATAGTAATACTGCGTACTCAGTTTTTCATTTCTACATCCTTTGTCCTTTTAAAAGGACTTCAAAATTTTGAAGGGGATGAAAAATAAAAAAAATTTTAAAAATACTTAGCCTCGTTAGAATACGGCGATATGTATATCAAACGAAAGAGGAAAGGCTCAAAAATTTAAATAAAATTTATTTTTTATTTATTTGTAAAGAAGGATATGCAAAAGGTCCTTTGAAAGTTTTAATTTTTTATATCCTTGAAAATTTAGACAGAATTTTCTGGAAAAGTGACTATGTTAAAACCCAAAATCCCCTTGACCACGTGTCAAAATTGTATTGTAACAATTATATTCATCTTTTGAATTACCTGCCGAGAACAATCTTAACTATCTTTGCGAGGAACACTAAATTTGTGCTGTAAGTATTTGATCAAAACTACAGCTCAGCCCACTGAGCTCATTACTAGGACTTGAACTATTGCAGTGGTACCACTTACTCGCATAGACCGACACTAACGAATGGACCCTACAATTTGCATACACATTCCGTTATCCGCTGGTGGCACGTCAGTGTTGCTAGATATCTGAAATGACTTTTTCTAATTTAAAAAAAAATACTGAAATTTCCTCCCAAAAGTTACAAAAATCTCCTAAATTTTTTTATGATTTGCGTAATTTTAAAGGAATTAAACTTATCTTAAACTTCTCAAAGAAAAATATACTTACATTTTTTTTATTGTAGCATTTTTTATTCATCTTCAGCTTAACCACAAAAACTTAACAAAAAAGAAAACATATAACAAATGAATTAAATAAAAGTGCCGTTTTTGCCGTGATTTACTTGTGACAGCAATAAGTGAGAACGAGATAGAACGAGCTTACATTTTGTAAGCTTACGAATTTTTAACACAATAGGATGCTTTGACTATTAAAATAGTTGCAAAAGTATGTTTTGTTGCCAGTGTTCCCAATACATCATACTTCGTTATCCAAAAATTTCGCGAAAATCCACTAGGATCCGAAAAATTCCCTAACATAAAATATAAATCTCCTAAACTTTCTTCTAAACAATTCTTCCTCCTAAAAATTCTCCTAAAGGACCAAGAATCTCCTAAATCTAGGAGGAAATCTCCTGATATGGCAACACTGTGTCACGTTGCAACTCTCTGTTCTGCGAAGCTAAGAAGGAAACCGAAACAATGACAAACAATGCTGTCATAGTCATCAATGCGGTTCTGGCGCTTTAGAAACGCCAACTTCGAGGCAAGGAAGGATTGGCAAAGCCCAATTTGACAAATACAGCGTCAGCTAATTTTCAACTTGTTGTTACTTTATCAAAAGAATGCATTGATTTCAGAAAATATAAAAATGCTCAATTACTTACTCATTTTTTTCTTTGGTAGTAAAAAATTAAAGGGCCTCAATATGGCTTTTCAAAAGTAATCCAATCAGCAGCTATCGATTTCACTTAAAAAATATTCCTTTCTAAGTGTTTTTTATGAGCTTCACTCCTTTATGTTATTGTCAATTCACTTTTTTACATTTCAGGCAGCATTAAATTTTAAATGCCATAAAAAATTCAACATGAAAACGCCACCAACATTGAATTGATACGAAAAGCCATGCGGCAGTAACAACAACTTAATTTATTGATTTACAAATTGTATGCACAATAAAAAGCAAAGTATCTTTGTTGAGTTTAACCGTAAAATTTTATGCAAATATCATTGCTCATTTTTATGGCGTTAACATTCGCTCAACTTGTACACTTGGCACTGGTTGACTGGCCTGCGGGCCAACGCGGCAATCACTCAACGCGACAGCAAACACCGCAAATTGTGCTCAATGAACAAAGCGAGCGGAAAGTGCACTGGTTGCCGTTTAACCTCTTGGGAGCCACAAGTAAATAATAGAAAACGCCAACAATGTGCACTCTGAAAGATTTTACGTAGCAGACGCAGCAGACGAAATGCTAAAAAAGCCGAAGGTGTAAGAGGCGAACAGAACAGTCTGGCTGGCGGCCAACAGCAATGGCGGCGCCGTTAAACATTTTAATCACCTGCAAAAGACTCATAATCTCGACACTTAATTTTGTGCGCTTGCAATAACAACAACAACGAGGTGTCAGCTACACCACACCTTGCAACGAGCGTTTGGCGTGTGGCGTGCGGCACTTGCAGGCGAGCGGCGTTCACGATCTCGAGCGTGTAATAACAACAATAAAGCCGAGTGGTACTTAGTCGCCATGTTGTTGCCGCCGTTAATAAACAAAGCAACGGGCGAACTGTTGATGACGCTGATGCACAACTGCCGGCGACATTAAATGCTGAAAACTATGAAAATAAAAACGCAAACACCAACCACCAACACACTAACAGCGCTAAGCGCAACCAGCCAAAGCGGGCAGAACAATAGCCGCCGCCAACAACAACAAATACGCAGCAGGCAAACAAGCGAGCAATGAATGAGTTTGTGCCATGCAAAGCGCCGTTTCCGTTTCAACTTCACGCACTCGCAGTCGTTTGCACCCTTTGCCCTCACAACTTTATGCGGCCATTTAAAGTTTGCTATGATTTTTAGAGCACACCTGGCGGTGTTGTTATTTGCGTTGTTGTTACTATGGCCACTAACAACGTCGCTGCAGCTGCTGCCATTGCATTGTGTTACGTTGCGTTGCGTTGCGTTGTGATTGCAGCCACTTGCAGCCGATAAATAGCGTAAAGTTTTACACCACAAATCGGCGCTTCTCAGTCGCCACGCCACAACGAGCGAACGCATTTAATGTGCTTCGACGACTTTACTAAACGACAAATGGTGTATTTGTTGTTGGCGACATATGCTCACATAAGTTCTCCAGAACTTGATTGCTACTGCTGCCGTACTGCTTGAATTGCTTCAGCAACCACTTTGTTCCGTCATTACGACAAACCGCACGTCACTATCGAACAATTTATATAACGAAATTAGAGTTCATTGAGATTTTTAATAATTTCTAAAATACAACCAGAGCATATTTTTAAAACAGTTTGCTGACTGTAAAAACGCTAAAACATTCTAAATTTTGGAAATTTCCATTTTCATAAAAAAAATTGAAATTTCTTATTTTAACCGTAGACCTACGTTGGGGTCGTTTTCGACCAATTTTTTTTCTGTACTTGTAATATATTTTTAAATTTGTTATTTATTTTAGCTGTTTTTTTCATGACTTTCTTGCTTGGACTATTATCTATCGAAATCAAACCGTTTCATATTTTAAAAACTAAGTTGGCTTGCATTTTTCGTAATTTGTGTAATTTTTGTCAATCTGGGTAATTTTCGACCCGTTATATTTCGAAGCGTTTTGTATTAGAATTTCATTGTGATTTCATAGCAAACGCAAGTAAAAGTCTAAATTATTATTTACTTTATTTTAAATAAAAAAGTTTATTGTGATAAAATGTCAAATTGTCAATGTCAAAATAAAACAGAGCTTGTCTGCTGCGGATGCCTAAAAAATATCTGCAAAAATAAACGCAACCGTAATGTGTGTAAAATTCGTTGAAAGTGTTTAAAAACTGCAAATAAATATTTCCACTGTGTTTTATTTTCAGTTTTTGAATAAACCGTACCAAAAAATTTTGTTTTTTAAATAAACGTTCATTTTTGTACTAACTCCCATATATGAGGGTCGAAAATGACCCTAACGTAAGATTAGTCGTTAGGTCTACTGTTAATAAAAATTTTAAAATCTCTGTAAACATTTTCTACTTATAAGTAGTATATAAAAATTGATTCGCAAACACTGCAAAGTATTCTTTTATTTTTTAAATTAAATTGTCAAGGCTTTTTAGTTTAAAATTTCTTTTGATAGGCTAAAAAGCTAAAAATTGACTGATAATTGAACTTTATGAAAATTCATAAATGCAAAAGTTTACTTAGAATGCGTTGATTAAGCCTGTCTTGCAATTTGAAAATTAACTCCCATGTCGCTTGCAACATTTTGCAGGGCGTAAAAGTATCATAGCGACGCTGGTGTGCACGAAATGTTATTAAGAATTCAATTTAATATTTTAATTTGTTTCAAAGTGTGTCGCTGTGCGACACACAGACCGAACACGCTTTGCACGGTGCCGCTGTGTCCCTTTGGGCCCAAATACTGGCATTGTTCTAAATTTGAATTTAATTTTGTTGAATTGTGTTGAACTTTAGAGAACTTTCAACTTTATACTTTCAAGTGCACAGCCTTTTTTATTCTAAACAATAAATAAAAATGTAATCAAATATGTGACAAATATAGAGTTCTATTAAAGACTTTAATGATCATTGGGGCACTTGTGTCTGAACTTTTTACTGTCCTAGTCACATTTTCAGAACGACATCTCAACACCAACACAAGCAAACTCAACCATTCCCGGCTGTTTTCCGGCCGCGCCACAGCAACGTGAACGTGAAAACTTTGCAGCCGGTCCTGGTTGCTCTTTGCACAATCAACAGTCAGCGCTGCTGTTGTCGCTTCATTTTTAATAAGACGACAACACAGCCTCCGACTACAGCAATGAACGTTGAGACTGCTGACGAAACCGAGTGGCGGTAGGTGTCGGCAAGTGCGAGTGTTAGTTGCTAAAACTACGGGCGACAACGTCTGCCATGCGGCCGCAGTCCCCATAAAGCAACGCGTTGCCGCTGAAAATTACAATAACAACAAAGGAAATTGTTGCACTGCAATAGGAGAGAAAATAGGGAAAATTCTGATGGTTTTATTGTTGTTGTGAATGAATGTGGCTGACGATGTCGTTGCCGATGATGATCAGGTTGACGACAACAGAGTTGTTGCTGTTGTTGCGTTGATGATGATGTTGAGTGCAATGAGCCCCAAGGCGCGCGTTTGCAATAGGAAAGTTAAGTCTAAAACAACAATAACAATAACAAGACAACGAACTAGAAAGTGAAAGAAGCACAATAACTACAACAAATACAATAAAATTTATTTTAACAACAAATTGCAGTGCAAGTCAAAAGAGGTGGCTGGGCATTGTTGAAGGGAGGAGTATGCGAGGCTAGAAAATTGACCGTCACACGTGTTGGTATGTTGAGCCGTTGCAGTGGCTGTAAAACATTAATGCAGAACGTGCCGCAATATGTGGCACAGGTAGTGCACTGCGACGACGGATGCCATTTTGCGTGCCGCAAAGTTCTTCTTCTATACTGAGTTTCTTATGTTAGCACTAACAACTACAAAAAAACGCAGGGAGCACAATGCAGATATTATGGAAATTATGGCCACATCTCGCTGCTAAAATCCAACAACTATTGGGCTGGTGGCACATGGCAATCAGCTTTCCTACTCCTTTATTATGGCAGCCAACTAAAAACCATACATTTCCAAAAAATATTAAAATTTCTTAGTTAAGGTGAATGTGTTTGAAGTCTCAAAAATCCCTTTTTTCTTTGTTCCTGTGCTGCAACAACAGCCGGCGTTGCAAGCAAAACTTGCAGATGGACACTTTAAAACGATCGCTGTTGTTGTTGGCCATTTGTTTGTGTCACCTTTGACTTTTGCTGACTGTACATTGTGCACGAAAACACTTTTCGAAAGTTTTTCAAAATGTTCAGACACAAATTTTGAATTATTTTGCAGCCATACATCAAATGCGCTGCAATGGTTGCAACAAAACGCCCACGCCAACTTGCCGCATTATCTACCGTTAACCGAGAGTCATTCATTCGCAAATAAATATTGAAAATTTCTTAAATTTAGCCCGGCAGCAACTAAATTTGAAACACTGTGTCCATTTTTTTCGAGTCTTGTCTTCAGTTAGGGTGTGGCAGCAGCAACAAATGGGCGCTGCTGACGTGCGCATAGTGACACTGACAGTGACAGCCGCAGTCTCAGTGCTTTTGCCAATTTCATTTCAAGTTCAACAATTCAGCATTTTTCGATTCGTTTTTCAAACACTATAAACACAACTCAAATGTTGTTTTTCGCATGGTGCGAATTTTGTTGTTACCCCCAAATGTTCTGACAGCTGACATGCATAAATTGTTCGCTTAAAATTTTGCTAATTTTATTTTATTTCATTTGATTTAAATTTATTTAATTTGTTGTTGTGTGTGTTTCGGTGTTAGTCTGGCAAAAACATTGGGAAAACATTGTGTTGCCGCTCATTGTGGCAACGCCGCATTACAACTACAACTACTGCAACATCAATAATGTGTCCGAAAATAACCGCAACTAGATAGCCATGCAGACGAGTTTTACAATTACAACAACAATGCCGTTGTTGTTATACACACACATTTTAAACAAACTGTCAATTAGTGCAGTCGCTGGTCTCTCGGTTCGTCCGTCCGTTCATTTGCGCCAAAACGTTTTTGAGCGCGCTGGCAATTACCGCCACGCCCGCCCCCCCCCACCGCCACTGCCTCCGGGAGCAACAGTTGCCACTGCCGCGTCCATTAATTGCTTCCACTCCAAGTTAATTTTCCCCACTTTCAACGATAATTGCAACTGTCGCTGTGATTTGTTTATTTTCATTTTTCGTCGTCGTCAGGTGCCGCTGCGTTGCGTCGGTGCGGGTTGCGTCCCGCTGCCGCCATAATTGTCCCGCTCGCCCCCCTCCCCCCTCGAACTGTAAATTGCCGATTTTCAGCGGCTTCGCGGTTGTTGTTGCTTATATGGACAACAAGGTCGTAGTTAGTTTTTATTGTTGTTCGGATGCAACCGTCAGGAATTGTTCGGCTGAAGTTTGTGGCACCGAATACGATATCGTCTGGGACTGTCAAGGATGAAGCAGAGTCTAGTTTATGTTGGATGCTGATTTTACTGTCCCAAACATTTATATGAAGTTTAAGAAGTCCCAGCTTCGCTCTGAAAGTCACCAACAAAAAAAACGTTCAAACGTTTTTGAGGTTCAATTCGTTGCTTTCATGTGATTTCAATTATATCTCACTACCAGGGCCGTGCCATTTTGCACGCAAGTTTAAAGTCAATGGGCCCAATTTCTTCATACAACACTGTATGGGCAGTACCACGCCTCTTTTATGTAAAGCCCATTACATTCCTCCAGTCGAAGAGTGTGACCCAATTTCATTGTCATTGTGTTTCATGTGCGACTTACAGTTCCAAAGTTACGCGGAAAATGTGACTCACACAAAATTTTCCAAGCCCCTTTTTCCAAAGCCCATAAAATTATACCAGTAGAATGACACATCTATGGGACAACGGTATACAAAATTTCAAAGCTGCTCGACCTATAATTCCGAAGCCATTTCACATTAAAAATTTAGGTTGTATGGGCGGTGCCATGCCCCCTCGTCCAATACTCACCCCATTCCCCCTGCAGAAAGGCACGTGTAAATCTTAAGTCTGTGCCAAATGGCATTGATGTGTAACCTGTAGTTCTAAGATTATTCAAAATATTTGGGTCGTTTGAAAAGTGCCACGCCCCTTGTCCAACGCTTATGAAATTTTACCAGTGAAAACACATCTCTAAGCGATGACGCTGTACCAAATTTCAGTGCTGTCCGATCTATAATTCCGAAGATATTACATATTAAAAATTTAGGTTGTATGGGAGGTGCCACGCCCACCTGTCGGGTCGTATTTGCACTATCTGGTTTACCGATATTTAGTCAAGACGAACATTCTATGAAAAATGCAGCTCAATCGGCCGTCTAGTTTTTTAGTTTTAGTGTCGTCGTGTAACCAACAAACAAACAAAGAGACATTCACTTTTATATATATAAATCGATTTCGTGGTAGTAACTGGCTTGTGTCCGACTATGTTGGACGGAAGGTAAGTGAGCTCAAAATCCAAGAGTTGCAAGAAAAAAAGAGGCAAATTATTTCTGGAGAAATAAACCTTTCAACCCAAAAATTATTATTAAATTAAAATTAAAATTATTATTATTATATTATTATTAAAATTAAAAATTATTATTAAAAAAAAATTAATTCTTTAAAATGAACGCCCACTGCTCTGTGGCTGCTTCTTGCATCGATCTCCATTTATTTTTCCTCATTGATAATTTTTTCTGAAAAGACTCAACTAATACAAAATCTCTTATTTGGAAACTAATATAAAATCCCCCTCAAAACTTATTTTGAATTATATTCAGTGGATAGTAGATAGGACTCAAAAAAGAACTTTGAAACCTTGATGGAGGCACAATGGATCTTAGGGGTCATTAATGACATTTTGACATTTTTATTACATAATTTTGCAGAACATTTTTTGACTTACTTTTACTTTTTTTTTTGTACTTTACTTTTAGAAACTTATTTCTAAAAACTCGCAGCCTCTTTCTCCCAACACACGCGCCACTGTACAACGTATTCATAGTAAACATGTCAAAGTTGATTTTAAAATTGCTCCACTTGTGCTGCAATTTATGAAAATCGATGATTTATTATGTTTTTCTCTACTGTGTTGAAATTATTTATCGCTGTTGCTGTTTGTAGATTGGTCGATTTGTTATTATGTGTGCGTTGATTTATGTGCGAATGTCGACGTACTGACAACGTTGCCAATTTTGGTGCGACCGCACTCTAAGCAATAATGCCGGCGGATTTATTTTAAATGTCAAGTACAACTTTGCGCTCAACAAGGCACACACACAGGCACACATTCTCACCTACGAATCACCACAAAATACAGAAATGCAAATAGGTAAACTAATGCCAACACACACACACACACACAGTTGTGGCAGCCGCAGTCGCACACAACCGCACAACTGAAGCTGCCTCAACATTGATGCTGGCAACTTTGGCTCTCTCTCCTCTCGCCGCACTTCAACCCACCACACCGGCACTCGCATTTAATTTAATTCCGGGCACAATTGCAGCGCGCTGTGTGGTGGCCGCCGGCGCGGCTAGAAGAGGACCGCACAGTGCGCTGTTTCGGACTAAATTCTCGTAATGAGTTTGCGTTTTCGGCGACGCAAATCTGTAATGCCGCACTTAATGCCATTACGGGTTAAAGCGATTTGCGATTTTCGTGTTTTGCATTCCGCATATCGGGTTTTGCATTCTTCTCCGAACTCCACTCCACTCCACTAAACTAAACTGAGCGCGACTCGACTCGACTAACACAACGCACTGCAACTCAATCCGAGCCAAGTCAGCGCAACTTGGCGCTGCTATGCGAATGTGACTTACCGTAATTATGAATTTTTAATTGCCATCTTTTGCTGCCAAGTCATCGGTGCCTGTCGTAGTCGGCATCGTCGTCGTGATTGTTTTTTGATTTTTTTGTTGTTGTTGTTGCTGTGGTTGGCATATTGCTGCAAATGAACGAAGAAGAAACGTTAGCTGGCAATTTTCTTATTAAATATTTAAATTTTAATTACAACTTATTTGATTTACAAGCGAATTAATGCTGTTTTAATATGAGAAGTTAATTAAATGTAAATATGGACACAAGAATACAGCAAAAGTATTATCTGTTCGATTTGAAGCTGATGCTTGGTTGGACAATGGGTGAGTCATTGCCACAAATAATAATCTAAGAGGCATCCAGCGATTTTGGCTTTGAATTTCTTTACTAAAAGTACTGCAACATATTTTGTTGGTTCTTGAAGTGTGTTAAATACTATAAATAAATAGTAAATAGGCTTACAAACAAGTAATATACGCCAATCGAAATACCAGTCTAGTCTAGTCTAGTCTAGTCTAGTCTAGTCAAGTCAAGTCATGTCATGTCAAGTCAAGTCAAGTCAAGTCAAGTCAAGTCAAGTCAAGTCAAGTCAAGTCAAGTCAAGTCAAGTCAAGTCAAGTCAAGTCAAGTCAAGTCAAGTCAAGTCAAGTCAAGTCAAGTCAAGTCAAGTCAAGTCAAGTCAAGTCAAGTCAAGTCAAGTCAAGTCAAGTCAAGTCAAGTCAAGTCAAGTCAAGTCAAGTCAAGTCAAGTCAAGTCAAGTCAAGTCAAGTCAAGTCAAGTCAAGTCGAGTCAAGTCAAGTCAAGTCAAGTCAAGTCAAGTCAAGTCAAGTCAAGTCAAGTCAAGTCAAGTCAAGTCAAGTCAAGTCAAGTCAAGTCAAGTCAAGTCAAGTCAAGTCAAGTCAAGTCAAGTCAAGTCAAGTCAAGTCAAGTCAAGTCAAGTCAAGTCAAGTCAAGTCAAGTCAAGTCAAGTCAAGTCAAGTCAAGTCAAGTCAAGTCAAGTCAAGTCAAGTCAAGTCAAGTCAAGTCAAGTCAAGTCAAGTCAAGTCAAGTCAAGTCAAGTCAAGTCAAGTCAAGTCAAGTCATGTCAAGTCTAGTCTAGCATAGACTAGACAATGGATCTTAGAGTCTAGTCTACTCTAGTCTAGTCTGGTCGAAACCATATTATGAGCTGTTCAGATCAGGTCTTGAATAGTTGGTTCTCATGTGGTCAATCGTGATCTGGTTTACAAATAGCAAACAGAGTTAATTTCGCAAATCTCTCAGCACTTTCGTAATAACTGTCTTAGGGCTGCACTTTGTTGGAACTTAATTACTTTATTGCATGAAAATGTGCACATTTATCGCGCTTCATTTGTACTACAGGTCATTCACATTGTCGTTGTTACTTTAGCATTTTGATTTCGATTGCAATTCCAAAGAAATTTGTCGCACCACTTCAATTGACACAACCAATTTTCGCCACATTCTACAAGCTGCAGGAGATTGCCGAAAAAAAATGATAAAACTCTAAGGCCACCGAAAAGACTTTAAGCTGCCGCCTCTTCCACAGCCAAACAGTCTCGCAGCATCTGCAGCCAAAGCAATCACAAATATTATTTCGGCGAGAGTGGAAAATTTTCAAATTGAAGCAAAAACTTTGTTGTAATCCCTAAGAATTGATTTCCCAGCCTGTCAAGCGCAACCACAAAACAACAACAACAAGAGACAGCAAAAGACTTTAAGTGTGGGTAGTTGAAAATGATTGAAAATATTTTAAAGCTTCAGTTGAAGAAAGTGGCACAACGAGACCGAAATAAGCCGGCAAGCAAAGAAAGAGCAACAGAAAGTAGAGTAGTCGGCAAGTCGGCAGCAAAGGATCAGCGACAAGCTGAGTTAGGTGTGTGGCAGCAGCGGACGGTAGAAGGTGTGGCAGCAAAAGAACCAAAGATAACTAACAACAAAAGCAGCAACAGAAACGGTAGAAATTTGTTAGATCAACAAGATGAATGGCGCCAATCGTTGCTGTGCTGTTTGTGTTGTTGTCATTTGAAATTTGCCATCGCCAGTGTCACGCTGTCATACATATTTACTTACAACAACTGCAGCTGCTGCTGCTACTTTGCTGCTGTGTTTTTGTTTACCAAATTCTATCCATGAACCAACGATACCGAACAAGGAAAACACTGCGCAAAACCAACAGCAACAACAACAACAACAACAAGCAGACGTTGCGACAGCAAACAAAGTGGGAGTGACGAAAGGGCAGAACGACTCAAGATTGAATGTTAATGGGTGGGAAAAAGAAAAATGAAACTTTCAATTTTGTGCAAGTCAATTTGTATGAAGGATATTGGGATGGAGGTTGTTGTTGTTGTTGTTGTTGTTTTTCTTGCGGATATTTGTGACAAATTTTCAGAGATTTTGTCTTGAATGTTGTTTGAAAAATTTTACAAGTTTCTTATAAACTTCGAAGCAGTGTCACTCATGTTATTCTTGTATGATATTATTTGAGTTGTTGTTGTTGTTGTTTTTGGCATGTCTGCTTTATCAACTTAAATAACGCTCAGTGTTGAAGGCAAACAAATCAAGTGTTGATATTGTAAAAAATTATTCAAACACAAGCAATAAGGGAGCATTACAAGTGGTCTTGATATGTGGCAGAAGAAGTAATTGAAAAGTGCGTCTTTAAATGAGTCCCAACTTTTTGTTTTCAATTCTACATAACTCAATGTTTGAAGTGGGTCTTATTTTACCATTTAACAAAATTTGCTCAAATCCAGTCTATGACTGGTAGGCTAAACAAATTATAAAAATAGAATTGAAAAAAATTCTTTTGAAAAGTTTGGAAGGATTCTTTCCAGTAAACAATCTAATTCTTCTCCGCAATATTCACAAATCTCAATTTTTTTACCCTCATAAAAAAGCCTAACAAATCTCATGTCAATAGTCTTCATTAGCCGACTATGCGAATTGTTCAGATTGTATCATTCAAATCTATTTAAACGGAAAAATCCGCCGTCACATATCTACGCAAATGCGCTGCAGCGACTTCCTCCTGCGTGCAAGTGTACTTAAGCCACGCTCAAGGCCGCAGGGTGCCAGATGGCAGTGCCGGCGACGGCGACGGCCTACTTAGAATCTGTGTTTGTGTGTTTGTGCTGCGGCTATAATTTCGCATTGAATGCCATTCAATGCGTTGCATAATGAGAACGCATCACTCTGAACTGCTTTTACAACTATGAGTACAACAACAGCAGCAATCAGTGCAACGGAATCAACATCCACGATTGCAGCTGCTTCGTGCAGCCACAATTGCCGTTTGTTAAATGCTGATTGCAGTGACTGTTATTATTGTTGTTCTTCTTGTTGTTGCACACATAATCCTTGAATTATGCCGCAGTGATGAGTTGCATTGATGGCGCTGCGCAGTAGTGGTTGTTGTTGTTGTTGTTGTTGCTGCTTGGGCTTGGCATTGACTTTCTAGTTCGATTTCAATTGCAATTTTCATTTGAATTGTTCGCAGTTTAATAAAATTAATGGCTCTATTTGTGGACGATTGATGTGATATCCATTGCCGGTGTTTGGTGTTACTCTGCTTGTTGTGTTTGTTATTGTTATCATGATTGTTAGCAGATAATTGCAGAAGTGTGCTGATAAAATGAGGATCATGAAAATGTATTAATGATAATTGCATCAAGTCAATGCTGAACGGGAATGGATGCAGCAAATGTAGACTGTGGGGTAGTCGATTGAAAAGGAATGGCGAGCGCATTGATGCGGTGTTTAACTTGAGCGATTAAACATGAGAACAGAAATATGAATATGAAAGTATATGAAAGAAAGAAAATTATTCAGAAGAAATACGAATATGAAAGTATAGCGGCAGTAGAATGTCTTTCTGATCATAATTTCGTATTTAATCATCGCGTATTTAGGAATATCACAACAAGTTTATGCGGTCCCTTACTAAAATATTTGTGGAAAAGAATTTTTAATTGAAACACATATCAAAATATGAAATCTTTATACCAACATTTTTAATAGAGAAAGTAAAAAAACTTTACATTCTCTCGACTCGACTCTCGTCATTAATGCAGTTAATAATTTTAGGAACATATTTTAATTTTTCCAATTTTCAAAAACATTGTTTTAAAATTCATTAATAAGCTTTTATATGGAAGAAGTTTTTAATAGACAATTTGAAAAAAGGCAGCCGCCAGAAGAAAATTTGTGTTTTCTGGATTTCTTTTTCATTTATAATTTTAAAAAAATTTTGTTTTTTATTTTTTGTTTTTGGTTTTTTTAGAAGGCAGCCGCCACAAGAAAATTTGTGTTTTCTAGAATTATTTCTATTTATAATTAAAAAAACATTTTGTTTTTTTTAATTAGAATGTTTTTCCTGGAAGGGCGCCGCCAAAAGAAAATTTGTGTTATCTAGAATTATTTTTATTTATAAACATTTTGGTTTTTTAATTAGAAGTTTTTTTTAGAAGGCAGCCGCCAAAAGAAAGTTTGTGTTTTCTTGATTTCTTTTTATTTATAATTAAAAAAAAACATTTTGTTTTTATTGTAATTAGAAGGTTGTTTAAAAGGTAGTCGCCAAAGGAAAATTTGTGTTTTCTAGAATTATTTTTATTTATAATTAAAAAAAACATTTTGGTTTTTTTTTGTAGTTAGAAGGTTTTTAGAAGGCAGCCGCCAAAAGAAAATGTTTGTTTTCTAGATTTCTTTTTATTTATATTTAAAAAAACCGTTTGTTTTTTTTTTATAATTAGGAGGTTTTTAGAAGGCAGCAGCCAAAAGAAAATTTGTGCTTTCTAGACTTCTTATCATTTATAATTAAAAAAAAAATTGTTATTTTCTTTTTTGTAATTAGAAGGTTTTTTTAGAAGGCAGCCGCCAAAATAAAATTTGTGTTATCTAGAATTATTTTTATTTATTTTTTTTATAATTAATTTTATTTTGTAATTAAAAAAATGTTGTTTTTTTCTTATTTGAAATTAGAAGGTTTTTTTTAGAAGGCAGCCGTCAAAAGAAAATTTGTGTTTTCTATAATTATTTTTATTTATAATTAAAATAACATCTGGTTTTTTTGTTTTTAATGAGAATGTATTTTTTGGAAGGCAGCCACCAAAAGGAAATTTGTGTTTTCTGGCTTTCTTTTTATTTACAATTTCAAAAATTTTTTTTTTTATTTTTTATAATTAGAAGGTTTTTTTAGAAGGCTAAAATTTGTGTTATCTAGAATTATTTTTATTTATAATTAAAAAAAGTGTTTATTTTTTTTGTTTGTAATTAGGAGGTTTTTACAAGGCAGCAGCCAAAAGAAAATTTTTGCTTTCCAGACTTCTTATCATTTAAAAAAAATGTTGTTATTTTCTTTTTTGTATTTAAAAGGTTTTTGGAGGGCAGCCGCCAAAAGAAAATTTGTGTTTTCTAGAATTATTTTTATTTATAAACATTTTGTTTTTTTTAATTAAAAGGTTTTTAGAAGGCAGTTGCCAAAAGAAAAGTTGTGTTTTGTAGATTTCTTTTCATTTATAATTAAAAAAACAAAATTTTTTTTTTTTTAGTTAGAAAGATTTGTTTAGTATTATTGGTAGCTTGTGTTTTCTGTATTTTTTCACATTTGTAATTAGCAAAAAACAGAAGATAGAGTATGTACAGCTAAAAATCGCCCTGTGAGTGACATTTCTATGCCGCAGTAGTTAATCTTATTAATCTTTTATCAAATATTGCATTTTGGTATATCTCTTCCTCTTCGTTCGTCTTATTGTTCTTTTTGAATCAATCTGATAAAAGCTGTATACGAAAAACAAATCAGTCTGTAACGCTGCACAATCAATCTGTGTGCGTATTCTCTGTCTCCCATTTCGATCCTTTCTCATTAGCCGGAACAACTATGCAGTTTATTCGGCCTCACACGGTGAGCTCATTGTAGATGCGCATTTGTTTACAATTCCACCAACAATCGAGCGACTATTTATCACCGCCACTTAACACACCTTTCGGCCGCTCGCTCTATTCCACATGCGGCAAGCGTGAACCAAACGATTTATTATGCCTGCCGGTGTTTTCAGGCTCGGAGCAGCTGCCGAAATCGCCGTTTGCCCTTGCAGCGACGCATCTGCCAGCTTGCCACAATTGCGGCCCAATTAGCCGACTTGCTGTCTGACCGCGCGCGTAGCGCCTGATTTGCGATGTGCATTTGTGTGTGTGTGTGTGCGTGTGTTTACTTATATGTGAGCTCCTTTAATGATGATAAATGAGCGTAAATTTTTGGCATTTTGTTTACTTGTGGAGCTGTAATTAGGAAAACGAAACGTAAATTTTCTTACGACGCGCACCATTTGGCCCAACTGAGATTTTCATTTTGTATCTGTCATGTCCAAAAAATTAAAGCATTCCTAAGAAGACTTGTTCAGATAAGTGTGCAGTGAAGTGGGTTTATCAATCGATGTAAAAATTTAAATGTAGAGCCAACATTTCACTACAACAAATGCAATTTATTCCATAACCCAACAATTTGCATCGACTGCCATTGAAGTGAGTGTAAATAACCGAAACTGAGCGCTTGTTGTGGTTTGGCCAACACCTTCACATACAAGCAGACATTTTGTAGGCTTTGCCAGTAGCTACAAGCAATATTTATTGCTATTTTAATAATTGAAATTTATATTTCAAAGGAAATTTCGAAAAACACACAGTTTCGATTGAATTTCCGGTACCAATCGTTTCTCTCAAATATTTTGTTTTAAATTTTAAATTATTTCTCTGCTGCATTGTACTACGCACACACACACACGTACGACGCTCGTGTTTTCATTTCCATGTAATAAAAATTCATTTGCCGCTTAACACAGCAGGAAGCTCGGCCAACCTGCAAACCTTCACTCTTTCGATTCAATTCGAATGAATTTTAAGCATTTATTGAATTGCCTGTTGTGGTTAAATCAAGTATTGCAATTCAATAAATCCTAAAAATCCTTTTCAAAACTTTGTTACATTTCATGCTTTTATGCTGTGCAGCACTCAATTAAGAGCATAGAACTTTTAATTTTCTTGGAATATTTGGTAAAGTCCTTTAATTTTGCGGTCGGCCGTTTGTCATAAATTCCGCATGAGCTGCCAGTCGAGTTATTCAACACTAATTTATTTGCGACCAAAATAGCAACGCTGCACTGTATATATTTGACTATGAGTGTAATAATGTCGGTGTAAATCAATGCCAAATGCTCCGATACGAGTGTGGTGGAACTTATCGAGTAGCGCTGATGTATTGCGCGTGCGCCTAATTACGAGCCGTCCATGTCAATTATGCGTGGCGGAACGTCGCAGTGCACAAAACAAATCACAGACACTCAGCGTTAAATATTTATGCACGTCAATAATGAGTGCCGGCCGAAGTTGAGATGAGCTACTCAAATATAGATCACTGGCTGTGAGCTACAGCTGGCCACAGTTGTTGGTTGCTTCGTCGCTGAGCGTCGAAGGTGAGTTGGCTGATGGCATTGTTCAGCTATTGCAAATTATATTTGCATTGTTAGCATAATTTCGGCGCTAATGTTTAGATGTGATTAATGGTGTTACAGGTGTAGCGATTGATTCAATCATGATTGAATCCAAAATGGAGCGCCAGCTGATTCAGTTCTTGGTCCTTCTAAGCTGGATGCAGTTGGCCTCATATATCGGCACTGCCGAAGTTTTTTTCGGACATGAGAGAATCACAGCCAAGCCAAAGCAGTATTTCTATGCGTTTATGTCCGATTTATGTTTCTCTATAGTTTGAACAACTCGCTGATTCAACAAATACGTATGGATGATAATATGGATGATGGATATGGATGATAATCCAACTTCCGTAACTGTTTCTTCGGTTCTATTTTGAACCGAACTATGTCCGACTTATGTTTCTATATCGTTAAAACAACTTGCTGTTCCTTCAAATATGTTTGAATGATAATCATCCATCCATCAAACGAGATATTTTCGTAACTGTTTCTTCGGTTCTATTTCGAACCTAAAAAATTTGTCCGATTTATATTCCTATATAGTTTGAACAACTCGCTGATTCAACAAATACGTATGGACGATAATCCGCCATCCATCAAACGAGATCTTTTCGTAACTGTTTCTTGGGTTCTGTTTCAATCTCTTTGTACAACTTGCCCTTGAATTCTATAAGCATTTTCATCAATGTTCGTCGGCATCCAAGATTTTACTTAAATAAGTTTCGTTTATGGAAGGCGTTACTTTTCAATTGCCTACTGAGTCTCGAGTTGTCACTCAGTGTTGCTAGATCAGGAGATTTCCTCATAGATTTAGGAGATTCTTGGCTTTTTAGGAGCATTTTTAGGAGGAAGAATTGGAGAAAGTTAAGGAGATTTCTATTTTATGTTAGGGGATTTTTCGGATCCTTGGTAGATTTTTGGGAGATTTTGGATAACGAAGTATTGGCTACACTGGCAACAAAACATATTTTGGCAATTATTTTAATAGTCAAAGCATCCTATTGCGTTAAAAATTCGTAAGCTTAAAAAATGTAAGCTCGTTCAATCTCGTTCTCACTTATTTCTGTTACAATGAAATCCAGCCAAAAGTTGCAACTTGTATTTAATTCATTTGTTATATGTTTTGTTTTTGTTAAGTTTTTGTTGTTAAGCTGAAGATGAATAAAAAAGGCTGCATTACAAAAATTATATTCATATATTTTTATTTTTTTATGAGAAGTTTTATTCAGGGACCGTAAATAATTATTATCGCAATATTTTTAATCAAAAAATCAAAATGAAGGAAGCATTGCAGATATATCATGTAGTGCAATAAAGTGATTGTTTTTGAAAGCAGTTATGAAAAAAGCAAAAAAAAAATTCTCGATTTTTATTTTCCGCTCACCGAATAATAATTATTATTTTTTGATTTTCTTTTTTCGATCAGAAAATAAAAATTATATGTTGAGTTTTATTTTTTTGTGGTCAAGGAGATTTTGGGTTTTAACATAGTTACTTTTCAAGAAAATTCTATATAAATTTTCAAGGATATAAAGGATTAAAATTTTCAAAGGACCTTTTTCGTATCCTTTTTTACAAATAGATAAAATATCAATTTTATTTAAATTCTTGAGCCTTTCCTCTTTCATTTGATATACATATCGCCATATTCTAGATTTTTTAACTTTTGGTAGGAAATTTCGATAATTTTTTTAAGATTTAGGAGAAAGTCATTTCAGGTATCTGGCAACACTGCTGATACGAGTTCATCTCCGACTAAAGTAAATAGCCAAGGCACTGACTGCAGCGCGGCAGTGTGGCAAAGTCTATTATCGATCTAATATTTTTGCTGCACTAAATATGGAAAGAATTGCAAATGATCAGCAAGATGAAGCCACGACTGGGGGGAAGAAAGGGAATTTTTATGCATGAACATATTGGTGTCTGAACAACTTATAAGAATGGACGCGGAACCTCCTAGCGAAATATATATTAATATATATTATCATATAAACATCGAAAGTGTTTGGAAAAGCCCAGTCGAAGAGTTCCTACGGCTGTGCGTGCGACTGATTGAAGTGGAAACGTGCGAGCAACATCACACAAAGAAAATGGTTGAGGGCCATTTTGAAAAAAAAAATCATGCAAATCAGATCAATGCGTGGCATCTCTCACTCAACTCACATCACTTCACTTCACCTCATAAGTGACAGTCAAAAGAAAGTCTTCGAACATAAATAATACTTCTCATTAGATTCCATGAAATGTTCCTAATTACATCGCTGACGAGCACAACTACACGCAGCGGCAATTCACTTCACTCGCTCTTACTGACTCGCTCTATGCTTTTTTGTTATATTTGTCTATTGTTGTTGTAGTGTGGCTTTCGTAGTGCTTAAAGTTCTTTCGTGTGCAGTTTTGTTTCATACATTTTTGTTTTGCTTTCCGGTTTCGTGCGTTGCTGCTCGCCGAGCTGTCAGCAGGACAGACACAGCGAACCAGAGAGATAACGATTTTTCATCTGCATGCAGCGCACGTCGCAATGCCTTTGCCGCAATAAAATTCTTATTAATATTATAATTTAGTGTGCACAACGATAGGCGCTGCCAATGCGTGCGATGTGGTGCGTCGATGAATAGGAGCCGAAGTAGGCAGCGAGACGGCGGCAACTGACAATGAGCGCGCTGCACTTAAGCCACATTTAATGAGATGCAAAACGCCCAACAAAGCGTCCGACGATTATTGTTTTATTAAATTTAATGCTTTTTCTTTTTATCTTTTTCTGCCACTGCTGTCCAGTTGTCCGCGTGCTGACGAACGAAGCGAAGCGTTAACCAGATAAATAGTTGGCGTGTGTGGCGACAATTGTCAATGGCCCAAACGCGTGGGTGGAGTCAGCCTGGCTGGTGTGTAGGACTCTGCTAGAGTCCCAGCATTGCTCCAAATGTAGCTCACAGTGTAGCCACTATTGATCGTCTCTCGTGTGTCGACTTTATTGTAGTTTCCATGGCACATCTCATTGTTATACCTAAACAGCTGAAACGGCTTTCCCCATTGACAGCGTGCAAATGTATCATTTAGCGTGTCCATTGTTTCTGCGCGCTCATTGCTGTTTTTATGGGTCTTTTATCTTCTTTCCTATGTGGCATTTTCACTCGGGCCACGAACTGCCGCTGTCACTTCTGCTGCTGTTTAATGGACGCAATCGACGGAATGTAAATGTGCGCGTGCTCACAGCCACACGCACGCGTCGTTACCTAAATACAATTAATTACAATTTTAATTAACGTAAATGACTGCTGCGATTGCACAGCATCATCAGCTACGTCCGCGTCGCGCACTTGCGGCTGCCAGCAGCGAGTGCCGCAGCCTTTCACTGCTGCGGTGGCTGCGCGTCTCTTTTGCGGCTGCTGTGCGCGGAGCAATCGATGACAGCATGTCTCCTTTAGCGATACGCTCGCTGCCAGCAGCCGCCGGTCGAGGAGCCACCATTCTCACATTAAGCTCTCAATTTACGGCCGCTAGCCTTGTGACTCTAAAAATAAGTATGGTTCGTGCTCTCTCCACAGGATGTAGCGCGATTTGTACTTTTGCTAATTTTCTATAATTTTATGAGCCGTTAAACGCTGTAATTTTAAAGCTTAGAAAGAGTTGTCGTCTTGGAAAGCTGAAGAAAAAATTTTAAAAACAAACAATTGGGGAATTTTCATATTTTAAGCGGGTTTCTTGTTTGATGTTATATTTGTTTATAGTAAAATAGTACTTCAACTTAACTTGATTTTATTGAATGGTGAAACAAATGGCGAACCAAAGTTTGTATTAGTCCATACTGAGTCTCATTATAAGCTCAGAACTTAGATTTTCTGTCTGGTTCAAATGAAACAGCAACACAAATATTGAAACAACAAGGAGTCCACTGTGTTTCAGTGCTCCTTCACTTAAATGCTTCCGTATTAAACCGATCTGTGAATAAATATGATATGCTCTTGGAAAGATAATGAGCGAAAGTCCACGTTACTTGGGTTATCTGAACAGTTTTCTGTTTCAAGAAAAAACAGGGTAACACCACGAAAGCGATCTCATCATAAAAGTGGCGGAGAACACTGTTCCTTACGATTCCATGATTCTTCTTCTCTATGAAATATGCAGTTACTAATCCCATCATGAGTCTTTAATCCCTTCTGTGGAAGTTTCAGATGGGTTAGGTTGGGTTAGAGTGGCAGCCTTTTATATAAAAAGCTCACTTAAGCATAAATTATGGCTCATTGTGGATGGCGTGACTCTCTCTTACATCGCTGAGAACTAAGAGGATTATGAATCTTTCTATATTCCTGATATTCAAAGGCTATAGCTCGATTAGAGTAATGAAGAAACCTAAGCCGAGCGGCTTACATATATCCAGGGACCGGAAATAACAGTTGTTTATGAAAACTATATTTGAAGAAATTACTATGAAAGAAAAGTTATACAAATAAATTAAATATACCAATACATTTATTTTCGCACCGAGAGTCAAACTTGGCAGAAAAATTTTTTTTTTGTAATTGTAATGGAAAAATTAAAAAATTATTATTATTTTTTATTTATATTTTAAAAATATTTTAATAACAATTATTTTTGATTTTTTTCATATTAGTCCACAAATAACAGTTTTATTTCGATTTTGATTTTAGTTGTCCTATGATAACAATTATTGGTGACTTTTATTTATGAGTCATCAATAAAAATCATTCAATAACTTTTATTTTTTAAGTCATCAATAAAAATCATTGAGAGACTTTTATTTATAAAAGTCATTAATAAAAATCAATCAGTGACATTTATTTATAAAAGTCATAAATACAAATCATTCAATGACTTTTATTTTTAAGTCATCAATAAAAATCATTGAGTGACTTTTATTTATAAAAGTCATTAATAAAAATCAATCAGATACTTTCATTTATAAATAAAAATTATTCAGTGAATTTTATTTATAAAAGTTTTTGTTTTAGTTGTCCTATGATAACAATTATTGGTGACTCATCAATAAAAATCATTCAATGACTTTTATTTTTTAAGTCATCAATAAAAATCATTCAAATCATCAAAGTTATTAATAAAAATCAGATACTTTTATTTATAAATAAAAGTCAATAAAAATCATTCAATGACTTTTATTTTTTAAATCATTCAATAAAAATCATTGAGTGACTTTTATTTATAAAAGTCATTAATAAAAATCAATCAGATACTTTCATTTATAAATAAAAAATATTCAGTGAATTTTATTTATAAAAGACATCAATAAAAACATTCAATGACTTTTATTTTTTAAATCATTCAATAAAAATCATTGAGTGACTTTTATTTTTTAAGTCGCATTATAAAAGTCATTTTTATTAATGCATGCAAGAGTTATAATTCTTCAAGAAAACAGAATTGTCAAGTAAAGCAGCTCGTTGGTCCGTTTCATATTCTAGGCTGGCCAAGTTAGTCGGATGATATTTTAGGTCTGATCCTCAGACCACAATTCGTTTGGTTCTTTTTGATAAAATTGTTTGAGATAAGAAGTTAAAAATACGAAAACTCGCTATCAGAATCTCGGAATTTATTAAAAATTCCTCACTTTGAATGCGTTTATCTGTTTAGTCTTATTTGGCGCTGAAGTTAGCTTTAGTAAACCAAAAAAATCCGAAAACATTTTATTCCAGAATGAACAAAAATTGGTTTTCCTACACTTTGAACTGCATTCAGTACAAATACTCAATAACCATTTGTTTGTTTTATTCGAAAAGATCTTTCCGTATTCGATGTGCCGTAATCGTTTTGCTATACACAACAATTAAGTTCCCCATACTGCCAAGATTTGCTTCTTCCTATTTGCCATTCGTATTGCAACACCTGCTTCTCGACATTATTTACACACTTAATTAAAATGTGTCTAATTCTGCAACGAAATCTTATTTTTACGATGTGCGGCTACATTTCAATTAATGGCGGAAAATTAAAATTCTTACGAGCGTATTTACGGCCCATATACTGATGTGGATTTATAGACCATTGCGCTGATGAGCTGTCACGCTTTATCGGCAGACATTATAGTAAACAACGCTGAATTATTGCAACTAATATGGAATTCATTAAGATGCAAAATTGCGCTTGTTGCATGCTAATTATAGCACAACTGCCACCGCAGATCGAGTAATGGGACAGAAAATATGTTGTAAGTTATGACCTGGTCACCTCGAGTTGGTGCGCGGCGCCACTTGAGAGCCAATCTGCAATTGAGTCGGCAGCTGATTGGCAGATTGGCTGGCAGTGATTCCATTTGACGGTGCAGAGTTCAATTCAATTGGAATTGGAAAAATGCTTCAAATTCAAATGCGTTGCTGTGGCCGTCTGGAATTCGTTGAAAATTATGCGCTCTGAAGTTAGCTGAAAACAGCACTCAAGTGCACACACACACACACACATACACAGAAGACCCGAAACCCACAAGCTGAGGAATTCGACAGCGACGGCAAGAATAACTTTTTGGGCGACTGTAATTGACTTTATTGGAATTTTATTTGAATTTATATGTAAGCGAAAATGTATAAAAGCTGCTTCACTGGGCACAGCCAACAAAAAAGAGCAAACAATTTTCTGTTTGAATTTTAAGAGCTTCTAGCCAGCGGCCAAATTGAGTAAAACGCATTGCAATTAACATAAAATATGAAAATACAATAGCAAAAAAAGGAATATAATAACAAATGAATAAAAATTGAGCGAAATGGAACAGACGAAAAAAACTTGCACAAAGCAAAATAAAAAAGCCGCAAGCGAAATTTAGCTATCGTTGAATGCCGCACAGCCTTGGCCGACCGCCACACACAGCGCAGTGAGATTACCGGCGACGGCCACCCGCTTTTATAGCGGCGGCGGCGGCGGTTCAATTCGACTGCGACTGCGACTGCGAGTGGCGGTAATTGATTCCATGTAGCTGCGAAATGTGCATGAACCACGAGCGCAATGACAATAACAACAGCAACAACAACCGGCAGCTGCAATTGAAATGGGAAGCGGTGACAGGTGCGGCGGCGGGCGACGAGCTGTGCATGCACAAGATGCAAAATGTGTGATAACTGATGGGTTTATATGAATAGCAGGCAGACAGACAGATGGACAGACTGACAGATAGAGATACCGACAGACTGACGCACAGTGTCGCGATCCCATATAAGACGTGGCCAAATCTCGATGAAACTTGGTGAGATTGTTTTCGTGGTCGAAATTAAGAAATTTACAAAAAAATCATTGAAATTGGATCACTGCCACGCCCACCTCCCATACGAAAGTAACTATAAGATTGAAATAATTTGTTTAATATTAGTGATAGAATTCACAGTTATAAGTTTTATTATACCAATCAATGTTTTAGAGTTATTTTTTTTACTTTTATTTAATGACTCAACAAACAAAAGTTATTTTTTATTTATATTTTAAAAATCTTATAATAATAATTATTTTTGATTTTTTTTCTTATTAGTCCACAAATAACAATTTTTTTTCGATTTTTATTTTAGTGGTCCTATGATAAAAATTATTCGTGACATCTATTTAAAAAAGTCATCAATAAAAATCATTCAGTGACTTTTATTTATAAAAGTCATCAATAACAATTATTCAGTGACTTTTATTTTTTTTTTTCATCAATAAAAATCATTCAGTGACTTTTATTTATAGAAGTCATCAATAAAAATCATTCAATGACTTTTATTTATATGACTTTTATTTATAAAAGTCATCAATAAAAATCATTCAATGACTTTTATTTTTTAAGTCATCAATCAAAATCATTCAATGACTTTTATTTATAAAAGTCATCAATAAAAATCAACCAATGACTTTTATTTTTTAAGTCATCAATAAAAATCAGTCAGTGACTTTTATTTTTTAAGTCATCAATAAAAATCATTCAGTGACTTTTATTTTTCATTATCATCATTATCGTCATTATCGTCATTTTCATTAATTGCACTATTGGATTTAATAAATATCGAAATGTATATATATTCTTGATCGGCTTAACAAGACCTGTCTTGACAATGCTATTTTCTGGAAGAATCATAACTTTTGCATGCATTTATGAAAATTACTTTTATATTGCGACTTAAAAAATAAAAGTCACTGACTGATTTTTATTGATGACTTTTATTAATAAAAGTCACTGACTGATTTTTATTGATGACTAAAAAATAAAAGCCATTAAATGATTTTTATTGATAATTTTTATTTCTCAATTTTTCCGTAAAAATTACAAAAAAAATTTTATTGCCAAGTTTGATTCTCCGTGCGAAAAGAAATGTATTGGTATATTTCATTTATTTGCATGATTTTTCCTTCATAGTAAAATTTTATATTTGATCTTAAGATAATTACTTAAATGCTCACACTAAAAATAGGCGGTCTGCCACGCCCAGTTTCAAAAATATTTCCATTTTACCAAATAGGCACTTATAGGCAAAAAATTACTCCGGATTATGTTAATACATACTTTTTTGAGTAATTTAGGGTTGGAACTAAAAAAGTCTTTTTTGACGTTTTTTAAACTTTTTTCCACCAAACTTTTGGTTCTTTGTTAGAAGCAAACCGAAAAACGTAATTTTTTAATGTAACGAGATTTCACAGTTATTTCAAAGCACAAACCAAAAAATAGTGCTGCCGGACAAGAAAAATTCCAAAGTTTTATTTAATATATAACATGACTATATTAGTACATAAATTATATTTGTATTTGATTTTTCATTCAGCATAAAGAATTACCCACAAACTTGGAACGAATGCGTGTTTTTTAACATCAACTTTGAAGCTACATAAAAATGGAACGGAGTAAGGTATTGAAGATCGGAAGACGGATTTTCTTATTTGAGATATTAGCTGTCGACTGTCATATTCATTTTAGTCATTTTGTAACATTGATTTTTACCATTTGTGGCCACACTCGCGACACTGTGTGACGTTGCCAGTGGAACAGACCGCACCGCAGACCCGAGACGGTGTCAGCCAACCCGTTTGGAATTACTAGCAAACATTTGCGGAAGAGCAGCACGAAAAGTTTGTACACACACACGCACACACACATGCACACAACACACATATCTATGAACATATGTATGAATATACAACCAGCGACTAGCAGGAATAACACTGTGATTCGTAGCATTAAAAATAGCAGTGCCACTCTATGAGGTAGTTTCATTATTTGCATTTTCTGCTTCTTCTTGTTTTTATAAATACACTCAATGACAAATTAATTACACCCATTGAGAGATAAAACGCCAAGCAAAGCGTTCGCTCAGACAGTTAAATGGATAGTTAAATACCGTCGCGTTAGAATGCCAGACAGCCGAAAGCGAAAAACAAAAGAAAATAATTGGGCAAAATGTAAACAAAACCGGCTGCTATTTATTAAAAAATACAATTACTAAAAAATTTATAGTATGCATAGTGTAGTTATAAATAAAATCAAAAGCTGAAGATCAAAGTAAATTATTTGTATTTATAAAATCAAAGGTATTGAAAATGTATATGTAAAAGTTTTCTACATGTATGACTTGATCGGGGAAAATCCCCATTAGTTGACTTTATGACACGAATACTTATGAAATGTAAACAAAACCTGCTACAATTTATTAAGTTAAAATGTAGTCAGTGTTGTTAGTTAAGTAAAAATATATGTGGAAGCACATTGAACAACTTGGAAGAGCGATAACAACAATGATTCATATAAATTAAGTAATAATTAATAAGTACTAATACAGCTGATTTGTATAGTTTTCCAATTAGGCTGACAAGGCTGAGATAGTCACTGTAGCTAACTTTATGACTCGAATATGTAAGACAAAATGTAAAAAAATTAAAAATATTTGGTAAATAACGTCAAAGGAAATTAAGACACACACTTTTTTCTTTTAATCTGTTTTATAAATTGAAAACTGTAGCAACAATTGTAATGCAATACTTATAGATCAACGTAAAAAAGGAAAACTGGTTCGGATCAAAAGCAAATTTTCAGATAAATCTAGCAAATTTAAGACATTAAACGCTTCAAAGAAATAAATCTATATAAGTATACGAATATAAAATGAATGTCTGTTTGTTTGTTTGTTGGTAACACGATACTATAACTAAAAAACTAGACGGCCGATTGAGCAGAACCTTTCACTGAATGTTCGTCTTAACTAAATATTTGTAAAAAACATAGTCCGAAAATGACCCCACAGGTGGGCGTGGCACCTGCCATACAATCGAAATTTTTAATATGGAATATCTTCGAAATTATAGCTCGGACAGCATTGAAATTTGGTACATCGTCACCGCTTAGAGATGTCTTTTCACTGGTAAAATTTCATGGGCGATGGACAAGGCGCGTGGCACTTTTCAAACGACCCAAATATTTTGAAAAATTTAATGGGCTTTGGAAAAAGGGGCGTGGCAAATTTTTTGTGAATCAAATTTTCCTCGTAACTTTGGAACTATAAGTTGCACATCAGTGAAACTGGGAGATTGCGTTGAGAATTTCATAAAAGGGGCGTGGCATCGCCCATACAACTCAAATCTATATGCATATAGTTGTTTTTGCCCTAACTGGCTGACTAATTGACTGACTGATTCTTCACCGCCCAGCCCAGACCGCTAAAGCTACAAACATGAAATTTGAACTGTGGGTACATTTAAGAAAATAAACTTCCGCTAAGACGGGATTTTTTTGAAATTCGGGGTCTAAAGAGGCAAAACGTGGATTAAAGTGCTGTATGACGAAACTTGATTTATTGGGCCCATTGACTTCAAACTTGCGGGGGCCCCCTGCTAGTTTACTTAACACTAGAATGCCCGACAATCTGACCTACCTAAAATGCCCATATGTAGTCATTTTGACTACAATATTATTTACAGACTTTTTTATTTTATTGGTGCTTAAGTAGCAAATATGAATAAATGTACACGAGATTTAAAAAAATAAGTATTTTTAGTTTTTATTTTTTTATGGTTTACAAAGTAAATTCATTTAAATATAATGGCATAAAAATTTAAATATAATGGGATAAAATTTAATGAAATTTGTAATTTTTAATTTGTAATTTGTGAATGAATTTTGTGAGTGAATTTTGGATTGAAAAACTTGGGAGCTGTAAGAGCCTACTATGATTTATTTTTTTTTTAAATGTTTGCAATTATTTGAAATTTTCATATTTCGCAATTGAAGAATATTTATCTATTTATCAGTAAGATTTGCTGAAAATTGTATAAAGTTAGTCAAAGTGACTCCTTTTGGGCTTTTAAGATAAATATTGCAAAATTGGGGTAACAATTTTGGTTGCAATAATTAATTAATTTAATAATAATTTTTAATTTAATTTAATTTAATTTTTATTTCATTTAATAATTTTTTATTCCATTTAGCTTTAAAAATTAATAAAAGCCACGTAAGATATTTTTTTAGGAAGCGATGCAATAAAAGTTATTTACAATAAAAGTCCTCAATGTAGTAGAAATGACTACCTTGGGCATTCTAGTGTTAAAAGTAAGATGCATTTTAGAAGCCAGGTTGAAAGGATGTAAAAAAACAAATCGTATTTAATAATCCAAAACACTTTTTTAAATACGATTTTTCTCTAACGCAGCTTTACAGTAAGTTTTAGGTCCGTCTTCCTTATTAAATTACTGTATGCATCCACCTAGTGCCCCAAAACAGCATATTTTCATACGAAATTATACTGTCGGCTTATTATTGATTTCAGCCCATATTTCGTTTTCAGTTGTAAACATGTTTCGCATTGAAAGCGTCGCCGATGGAAAATTGCATTCAACTACTTCATGGAAACCTCATAAAGCACACTGTCGCCAATTGCATGAATGCGAAAAATGAATGAAAATTTCATTACAACATAAAAGTGGCATCCGTCAGATACTCGACAATCTATTGTCGTCGCTTCACAACACACACACGCACACACGCAGGCATGCACATAAACGTATCTACGCTACAATAAAAGTACACAAAGCAATAAAGTTTGT
>OY764961.1:120679860-120719690 GCA_963668005.1 Melieria crassipennis
AACAACACAAATGGCCGAAACAACAATGCTGGCGCTACGCAGAATTAAAAAAGGAAAAAAAAAAATTGAACGAGCAGAAAAGCGCACACAGCGATAACAGACGATAAACGCTTTGGAGTGCGAGCACATTCGTGTTGTTCTTGTTGCCGATGTTGATGGAAGCGATTAGGCCGCTGCTGCTGCCGTTGCTGATGTTCGTGTTGATGTTGTTGCCGACGACGCTGATGCTGATTATTGCTTTGCCCAAATTGGCGAAACGAGGCATAGTTAAAGCGAAAATGAAATAATACAAAACAAAACAATTTTTAAGAAGATACTAGCAAACCAAATGCACGAGAAACAAAGACAATACGTGCCTGGCGGGCCGAAAGCGGCAGTTTTTGGCCATTGCCTTTTTATGAGCAATGAGCTTCGGATGCCCCGGGACAGTAACGAATAGCGGTGTGCTGACTCTGGTCTACGCACCCCACCATCACACAAACAACACCCGGGCCCGCCTACGCCCACGGCCAGCACTGCCACCAGCCCCAGCGACGTCAATGTCAAACTAGCGCGTCGCTGCTGCATGCCACCGCCACCGCCACCACCGCCCGCGCTAGTTTGCTGTGCCGCACGGCGACCTTGAATTCGACTCGCCAAACAGAGCCGGCTGGCAGCGCCCATGCTGTGGCAGTGCTTGAGCGCAATGAAAGAATGCAGACGTGCGTGAGTTTGTGCTCAAGTGCGGGCGCGAGCGCGAAAAGTCCCAAAGGCATCGAACAGCAGCAGCACAAGTCGCCAGCAAGCGCTGATGGCTGATGGCGATAACAGTGCGCCAACTGGCAACAACAACAGTTGTCGCTGGTCTGCAGTTTAGTTCATTGCGAAGTGGCACTCTGCGAAATGCGTCCACTGTCTGTTGTTGGTTGTGTTGTGTCGCCGCTTTTGGTTGCAATGTTGGGCTGTTGCGTTCGAGTAACATTTTCTGTGGCGAAAAGCTTTGCCGAAACGGTCGAAAGCTCCGCCAGCTTCGCTCTTACGCTGTGCACTTTGAGTGATTTTTCAGCTCTCCGGCAGCGGGAAATAAAGGCGCGTTGAGTGCGTTGAAGGGGTATGAGGCCTTGATTGTGAAGATTTATTCAAGAGTTTGAATTATGCCACATAGTGTTAAATAAACCTTTTGAATTCCCGTAGTTGGGCATTCAGCACGTGGCTTAGTAAATTAGAAAAATATTGATGGTATTCTGGGAGTTTTGATGAAAGTGGTTAAAGTTTGTATTAAAAAAAGAGAATCATGAATGATGGAAATTGACTGCAACTCATAAAAATGCAGGTATGTGCCTGTTCGAGAATTTCGCCGATTGGTTTAGTGCATTTTCATAGACAATGTTCTTCTCTAAGGAACATTATACATTATCTGAAACTGGTTTAGTAGGAAGTAAAACCTACGAACCCATAATTTGTGTTTTTTAGAGTCACCGAACTGGGCCCCTACTAAGGCGAAGCATTGCTTTGGTTCCGAGAGAAGTATTCATGGACACTTTAACCACAAAGCCAAGTCAAGCATTTAGCATTTTTATGGTAAAAATAGAATATAAAACTTGAAAAGATAGAATTTTTGGATATTTTTTCATACTCATTGCAGATTTCAAACAGTATATTCATGTCATATTTTTAAACTCATTGCTTTACACTCAATGCGAAAAAATACATGTAACAACTTTCTTAAAAAAATTGTTGTATCATATAAAATATATTAATACTAGAAATACCACAAGTTTTCCAAACCTACAAAGACTTCATATTTTATTCGCTTATATCTCGAAAAGTACACATCGGACTTGGCTAATTGTAATTGTAGAACCCTAATTGTAGAACTAATTGTAGAACCCGATAAATAATAAAAGTCATTAAATCAAAGGTTGATAGAAATACTAAAAAAATACAGTTATTTAAAAATAAAAAAGTCAAAATGGCCGCAATGGTCTTTCTAGTGTTAAAAATTTGAATAAAAAATTCCTTTTTTTAAATCACAAATTTCTCAAAAATCTAGTTAACACAAAATTTGTGGAAATTTTTACAAAATCACAAATTCACTTAAAACAAAAAGTATTAAAATTTCATTAAATTATCGAAAACTTTAAATCATTAAACGTTTTTTTATTTATATTTAGACATAAACGAGCATCACTGCAATGAGCAAGTTGTGTCTGAAATTAATGAGTTAATTTTTTCCCAGCCAGTTCTCTAACCTTAGAACCCAAAACCGCAATGTGGTCAATTTGCCACACTCACCCAATGACCCAATTTTAACCCTGTAAAGATTAATGTTGATAGCATTTTTGATGTATGTTGCCTGTTTCACCAAAACAAAAAAATAAGAAGAAGTCCAAATTATTGCAAACACATATCTCACTCATTCACTTTCACGCTGATTGCACAGCACAGCAAGAACAGACGCAACAACAACGCACATCACAAATCGCCGAAGAGGCGAAGCGTACACAAATCACATGGCGTGCGGTTGAGCGGAGCGCTGAGCGGCTGAGTGACTGTGAATGAAGAGACTGCACCGACTGGTCGAAGTGGGTGGATGGTGGCTGCGTAGGGGTCGCGAGCGGGTGGACCGCTGAGACCGCATAAAAGACGCTAACAGTGAACTGTAACTGTCACGTTCAACCGATTAACACAGATTCGAAACAGCGCAACGCCGTCCAATTGAAATGGAATGCGCGGCGGCGCTGAGGTCTGCCGATTGCAAGCATTGTGCACGGCACCGAAGCATTGAGTAGCGCCGAACGTTAAGTGCTGATGCTGGGTCAGCGCCAACGACGCGACGCGGCGCGACGTTGTCGTCGAGCTGTTGACAGCGCCGATAATGACATTCAGTGCTGGCATCAACACTGTGTTCGGCTGGTGTGTTATGGTTTTGGTTTTGGTTTTGCCGCGCTCTGTGTGCTATCCGATGGTGTTGGGGTGGTTGCCAGCCGACCGGTTCGTGTTGCACTCAAGCACATTGAATGCGAGTTTTGAGTGAAAGTGGTGAAGCTATCTACTTTGCTTACTTAACCCTAGTGTCCTAAATTTTCCAACCGTCTTTAGTTGTCTTCATGTAACTCGTGTGGACCTAGAAGCCTATACGAGTATTTGCTACTCACATTCTAACTTCCTTACATATTTTACATCTACATTTAAAAGAATCTTCGTTGTTTACATGTACACATTTAACACTATTCAATTCTATATTTGTAGTACAAAGTTTTATTCCACTTTGAAATGAATTTCCAGCGAGCTTTTTCACTCAACCGCCATTCGACAGTCGGAGCGCACGACTCACTCATAAAACGCCCGCCCTCGCGCAGCACAACGGGTGGCAACTCCCTAACGGAATGTGCATTATTATTGTACTGAGTTGCTCGTTGACTCGGCTGCTGGCACAGTGGCGGCATTGCTTGCTTCAAACAATTTGTTCAGGCATTCGGCGGCTCATTCGTAAGTGAACTGCTTGGTGTGCTGCCACGTCGTTTGAAAACGTTGCGGACGACGCGCGATTTAGCGTATGAGACAGAGTATTCTCAGCAAAGCACAACAACAAAGCAGAAAAATACAAAACTTAAATCAAGCCAAGTGGCGTACACGGCAAACGGAAGTCGAGGCCGAAGAAGAAACACAGAAATATTGCGTTAGCAACAAACGGCGGGTAACGGGAATAATTTTAAAGTGGACCAATGAAGCTGCAAACTATCGCACGAATGTAAATAACAACAAGTATGAACAAATAAGCAAATTAAAACAAATAAAACAACAAACAAATCAAAACGATAACAACACAACCGTGTACGGATCGCTGTTTTGGGGTTTCAAGTGTGTTGTAGAATAAAAGATAAAAAATAAAAAATAAACAAATACTAAAAAACTAATGACAGTTTGAAAGCTAACTTAAATTCCGCAATATTTTGTTGTTGTTGATGTTTGCAAAATGCAATTTTGAAAATTGCCGCAACGATTGCGTGGCGTATACGCAACTTTTGCCGCTCACTGAAAACGTGCTTTTTTCGCGGTACTTGAAGTCATTCGTTTGTTTACCGTTTTATAGCGGTAATTTCAGTGGAACATAAATGAAATTAATTTTCAGCGCTTTGTGTGCATAGCGAAAAGTGAGAAAGCGGAAAAAATGTGCGCGCGCTTTAAAAAAAAAAGGTTTTTTGTTATTGAATAGTGCAAAGTTTGAGGAAAGAAACAGTTTAGTGATTTACAATTTTATAAAACATTTTTTTTTTTTAATTTCATGCCTTTTCAAGTAATAATAATTAGAAATCTAAATACGTTTTAATTTAATTTATTACTGAGCAAAAAGGAATTTTAAAGTGAAATTGAAATTTACAAACGTAATAAATAAATAAAATCAAAAACAAAAATGGTTCCAAGTTTGTCTTTCTTGAACATTTGAACTTATAAACACTAAAAATAAATTAAAAAATAAAAAGACAGTTGTGCGGAAACTAAGCAGTTTATATTTGAATATTTTACTACAACAACGCTAAAGCACGAACAGCTTTAAATAGTAAACAAAAACAGCACAACCACAAAAGTTAATTAATAAAAAACAAAAAAATAGAAAACTACTCAGAATTGCAATTAAAGAATTTCATTAAAATTATAATGAAGTAAGGTAAACTAACAAATTAGTTTACAAAGTAATGAAAAACTAATAATTCATGGGTTGAAAATTAAACACAAAATATAAAAAAATTATTAAGAAAAAAACATAAAAAAAAAATAAATGCACAAATAAAATCGAAATATAAATATTAAGAAAAATTGTACAAAAATTTATTAAAACTATGTATTATTAAATCTGCCTGACAAAAAACAATTAATAAAAATATAAATAAACAATTTATAAATTTTATATAAAAAAAATACTAGTATAAACTTGTATAAAACCACAAAATATTTACATGAAATATCGCTAAAAAGAAATCAGAAAAACTCGCACTTCACGCCAATAAAAACGCAAAAAATATTGGCGCCTTCAGTTCGCGCACGACGCGCCGGCAACATTAAACTGCTCCGCCGCTGCTGTTGCTACTGATGCCGCCGTATTGTTGACGTTACTTTTCACGATGACACACAGCCCAACGCGCTTGATTGCTTTTTGCTGCGAACCAGTAGCGAACTGGTTGAAGCCACTGCTGTCGCTGCTGTTGTTATTGTTGCCGACATTTCTGTCATCAATGCTGCTCCGATTGTGGTTGCTATTGCTTCACATATTCGACTGCTGTTGCAACAAAGACCGCCGCCTGGCACACAACAGTCCCGGTCACTCGGCCAGTCACTTCCGCGCGCTGGCTCATTCATCCAGTTCGCGCGCAGGAAGCTGCCTTGCACCTAAGTCACGTTGCTGATCCGATCGTCTGCTTTGCTGCCAACGCGTCTTCCTGTTTGCTGGAGTGTGCCGCCGGCCAAGCGTCTTTTGAAATGCTTTCGTGAGGGCTCAGGCCTGCTATGTTGATTTGTTATTGTTGTCATTTTTGTTATTGCCAATGTAACTAAAACGGCTGCCGCGTCGGCACTGTCACTGTCACTGCCGTTGTCGTCTTTGTAACTGTCAACACTACTGATGATGACTTCAGTTTGCGGTGCTGACACCGCTGCTGCCACTGTTGCCGCCAACTTTAACGCCACTGCCACCGCTCCTAAAGCTGGCATTGCTGTGGCCGTTGTTGTTGATTATGGCTTTGGTTTCCTGTTTGTTGAGCTGTTAAACTGTCACGACATTAGCATTTTCTACTGTCGCCGCCATTGCCGCCATGCTGCGGCCTTTATGGCCTCGGGGCGCCGCTTGCAAAATGTGCCCACTCAGCAGCCGCAAAGGGGGTAAGCTGCGTCATGCGTGCGTGCTTTGGTCCGTTGGAGTGTGTGTGTGCCTGGAATTGGGCGCCCTTTACTGCTCTCACAAGCAGGCGAACTGTTATTTTTATATTGTTTTTGCTTTTATTTATTTGATTTTGGTTGCTGCGTCCCTCTTGTCGCGACCTCATCTCCGTCGTCGCATTGACTTTTATGGTATTTTTCCCAGGAAGTTCTTATGAATTTAATTCTGCCTTTGCAGCGCGAATAAATATTTTTCTACTCTGCTATTTTGTGCTGCTTTGCTTCACGCATATTTCTCAACAACAACATTTCTGTCTTATTTTTCCGGAATTTTGTTAAAAGCTGGGGTTGCAAGGCCGCCGGAAGGGCCGTTTGCCAATGTGCTCAAATTTTGTCTGCGTATTTGTGAATTTGAATTGATTAGGCTGCTTGGCGGCCTTCGCTATGGGCACACACTCAAACTTGTGCGCACACACATCCACACCCATGCACACATGTCAGCATGTGCCGTATTGACCCGGCTTAAATGTTAAGGAGATGCAAATCAGTTTAGGTTTCTTTGCGCTTTGTGCTAATTTTGTGGGAGATTTTCGCGTTGAGCATTGATTTGTGATTTAATATTCCGGGATTTGAAGCCTCAATGGCGCTGGAGGCGGTTTATTGGCACGCAAAGTGGCGGAGACTGTTGTGTGCGCTGTGGCAGAGGGCTGCGGAAAAGCTGTTTAACTTATGGCTGTTGCATAATGGTGAGTTTAATTAACTTTTATATATGAAAATATTAACATTACATTTATATTAATTAACAAAAATCTGAACTTGAATATTTTTGTACAAAAATAGCCAAAAAAAAACAATTCAAAATTTAAAGCTTTAAAAGATTATTTGAATGTTTCTGGCTCTGGGTTTTTCTGACTCAATCCTAGAGACAGTTTGGGATTTTAAAGGGTTACATATCTACCTTTTCGCGCTCTAAAAATTAAGCAACATTTAAAAATTACACTGGACAACAGCATGTCTGTTGCATGGAGTTTTTTACGTGAATCTGAATCGTTTTTCCACCCTGTTTTCAAAACCATACTCTGTTTTTAAGTAATAGCTTTAGTTTTCGAAAAAAATGGGCGTGTCACTTTTTCGAATTTTCCTCGACTTTTTTCACGTTTTCGACTGTAATTTCCGAAACAATAATCCCATCGAAATGATTTTTATATAGTTGCACTTACAACATTTCATGCCATCTTTTCTGACATTAATAAATTTGCTGCGTTCTAAATTGGCGTTGTAATAAAGTTTCAAAGTAGGAAAATATTGAATTTCAAGGCGTTTTTTCTGATGGCGAAAATTGTACAGATATCTCATAAATCAAGTTACGAAGTATATGAATATCTTAAGAAGAAACATCAAACAATACAACACAGCCAAATTATTTGGCCGAATGCACATTAGCATCGAAATAATAGCAAAAATGTACCATAGCTATTTTCATCACTTTTCATAGATTTTCCTTAAAAAATTTGGGGCTTAAAAATATGCAAAGTTTTTAATTTTTTTTGTTTAGAAAAATTCAAAATCTTTTGGTTTTTGCTTGTGTTTCAGACAATAAATGGAACATATAAAAGAGCATATTTTGAGGCTCTTAATTTTTGAAGGAAAATGTATGAAAAATTATGAAAATGACTATGGTACATTTTTGGTATTATTTCGATGCAAATGTGCATTCCGCCAAATAATTTGGCTGTGTTGCAATGCTTGATGTGTCGGCTTTCATTATACACCTAACTCGTTAATTGATTTACGAAAATTGTGTATGTTTTTGACCATCAAAGAAAACGCCTTAAAATTCCATATTTTCCGACTTTGAGGTCCAATTACCGCGGCATTTTAAAACTTATAACAATAAGTTTCATCAGAAAAGAAGCCGTCCGGTGTTGTTAATGCGATAAGGTGAAAATCATGTATTAGTTTTTTGGTTTAGAAATTACAATCAAAAATATGGAAAAAGTAGAGGAAAACTGTAAAAATGACACGGTACCTATATCTCACAAACTAGAGCTGCTAGAAAAAATCTGAGGACAGATTCGAAATCAGCGCACCCAAATTAGAAAGAAACAGTAGAAAAACTCCATGCAACAGAAAAAAAGTGTTTTGTTGTGCTGTGTTATTTGAATGTTTCTGGCTCTCCGGTTTTCTGACTCAATCCTAGAGACAGTTTGGGCTTTTAAGGGGTTACATATCTTTTCACGCTCTAAAAATTAAGCAAATTTTTAAAATTATTAAAGCGGTTGTATGTTGAAACAATAAGCAGAAATGGTAACCTCGAACTTGCATACATGTGGCAGGACTTTGTTATTTGTTCAGATAGTCAAGTGGCCACCAAAGCACTAATTTCGTACGACATAGCCTCAGGGTTGGTGTTGAAATGCGTAGAGGCATTGAACAAACTGGACATGTACAACCAGGTCAAAATCATTTGGGTCCCAGAACACAGAGGAATAGATGTAAGTGAACTGCTAGAACTGCGGCAGCCAAGGTCCCTTTTGGACCGGAGCGATTCATTGAGCTAGGCGAGAACACCCTAGCAGAGTCAGTAAGGCTTGAGCAAAGAACCAGGATCTTAGAACACTGGTCTTATGCCTCGGCTCTTAGGCAATCGAAGATCTTTATTAGAGGCCATAACTCCAAATGGAGTGAAGAACGCCTTAGACTGAGGAAAAGTTAACAGATCACTAAGCTTAGAAGGATCACCGGACTTCTAACTGGGTATTGCGGACTGAGAAAACATACGCATACAATCAGTTTAGAAGAGATTTATATCTGTAGACTCTCTGAAGCAGCTGAGAAGACTCCTGAGCACATCATACTGCACTGTTATGCGGTATGTGGCAGCAGGAGGCAATACCTGTTAACTGTTTCAGCATAGATAGATGGATAGATTAATGAAGTGCTCCCTACAGCTTGTTAGAGAACCTCCCGTAGACCAACCGACCTAATAAAACTTAGTAACTCACGGGGGTTTAGGTGTTTAATGTTCCCTTCTGTAAGTCGGTACTGGCCAAGGTTAGATTGCTGCTAAGCTTGCGGACTGATGCAATCTGCAAAAACATAATTTTGCTACGTATCTATGTGACCTCTAAGAAAAAGTCCTAAGCCTATTTGTTAGCAAAATTTGTCAGGAAATTTTCAGTTTACAGTCTCTTAACCCTCCATTACTATCGTCAGTGTGGAATCCACCCTGTGAGTTCAATTTCTTAGTAAAATATAGATTTTTTAACCAAAACCAACATAAAGTTATAATGTAATCCACATTTGCATATTTCGGAAGGTTTTCGAGTATATTGCATTTGTATGAATAAAGCTGATGCTTTTATACAATTGTTTTAAAAAGTCACTGGGTGTGTTACATCCACGACAGTAGTGGCGTTATAAAATTGCTGGATGCTTAACACCGATTGTTACTAATGAAGTTGTATTTTTTGTTATAAAATACATTTATATATTTTTATTCACTTTTTGGCGACAATTTTTTTTAATACCGTATAGACCATTTACTTAGTAGAAAATTAGAAAATCCTTAAAAATTATGCTCTAGGATAAGTAACAAAATTTTATAACATTAAATTTGTTATATCTTAAACTAATAACATTAGAAGGACGAAATTTAAGGATGTAGTAGTGTACATATTAGATATATAAAAAAAAAAAACTATTGGAAATTTCCAAGGATATTCAAGGAGAAAAATTTAGTTTAAAGTTAAAAGGACATTTTCAATACCTCTTCGTCCTTTTGCACGAAAACATTAAATTTTCTAAGATTCTAAGGATTTTTCTCTTTCATTTGTTACCAATATGGTAATTCTTCAATGCGCTCAATTTTCAAAAAAATTCCTTGAAATAAACATATCCTTGAAATTTCAAAGTCCTTTAAAAAAAAAATCCTGACATCAGAGAGAAAAACAAAAAACGCAGTTTTACTACATTTGGCCCATAGTTTAGCGAGTATATCGATTTTTCGTGTGTTTGGAAATGTTTTGATCTTTGTCGCACAGTGTAACCTTTAAAAGTAGCAGGTATATTGTTGATTTTTGTTTGAGTTTTTACGCAAAATTTTCCCTCGGTCCGAAATAAATTATTTAATAATTATTTATTACTTATTTTTTAGCTTTCTAAATCACTAAGCCGAAGAAACATAGCTTAAATATTATGCAAGATGTGGCTATTTTCCCAATACAACTTTTTACTTCATCTTTTTTGTCCTTGAAATGAGATACACACACATAAACAATGTGCACATAAACAAATGTTTATATTAAGTAAATGAATTAACAAAATTAAACAATTTATTTTTGTTTCTACATGCTATGATGTTCTGATTATGAAAAAATTTGATTTTTGTTTATTTTACCTCAATGGATAAGTAAAACGGATAATAAAAAGTTGTGGGTGGATTACACCCATAGTTAGTAATGGCGTTAGTGTAATAGACGATAGTAATCCAGGGTTAATGCCAATGCTGTTATTTCCAGTGCGCCAGGTTTAAAGAGCTTTTGTGTGAACATATATGAACATTTTTAATTAAATATTTACGGAAATTTTGGTGCTATTAACTAATTTATAAATTCGTTCGACACAAGATTGACTCTTTTTATATGTAGAAATATAAAAACTGTGTAACGAGATAACCAGTTGCCACCGAAATTCTATTTGTAGTTACGAGAAATACATCGTCTGACTTCAATGTTCTCACTACAAATTTTACTGCAAAACCACAATACAGACATTATTCCATTGAAATTTTAACATTCGCGCAGGTTCAGTTATCAAGCATTTCAGTTATTGGAGTTTATTATTATTATTATTGGAGTTTAGTCTCAACAATTCATGAAATTATTGAAACTGACTTTGTTTTCTTGCTCAAAGCATTAACTCAACCGAAAACGATTTTGCACTCATATCAAACGAAAACATTCTTCACACTCAATCGATTCTTGTACTGCTGCAGAAAAGCATTAACCTTTATTTGCTTGCGAAAACTTGTGGCTAGCAATTTGTGTCTCGAAGATTTTCTCAACCGTAGTGTTGTGTGCGTAAAGTGCAACAACAACAACCGCAACCACAATAATAAATTCAAAATAAATTGTAAATTCCGCGAAAAATCACACAAACAGCAGAAGCAACCGAAAAGTTTGCAGTGTGCCGCGCACTCAGACTCCTTCGAACACGACAGCGCAACAAAGCGGCGCCGAGCAATGATCGGCATTAATTTGAACTTGCGCTGGTTTGCGCCACAATTTACCAGCAGTAACACCAACACCAGCAACATCACAACCCACTTGAACTGCCAGGCAAGCAAATAACTTGGCAGCCCGAAGAAGCTCGAAGGCGAGCACCACAACCACTGCCGCAAAATTCCACAGGATCACAACGGAAATTCAATTAGAATTCCACTCGTTTGGGGCGCTTTTCCTAATCAAACGATTTTAAAAGTTCCTCTAGTATTTATGGGAATGTGTGTGTGTGTGTGTGTATGTGCGTGTGTGTGTGTGTGGGTGTTGGGGCTTATTCGGAATTTAACAAATGCTTCAACGGGTGCTTTTGACATCGCAGGCGCCGTGCGGCTGCTGCTGCTGCTGTGCACCTCATCTGCACTGCCACCAGTTTTTATAGCTTCAAATGACAGCTACTACCTTCCTTCCACCAACTCATTTCCTGCTCTGCGCCGCTCCAGTGCCGCCCTGCCCGACAGTCGCAGCACACGCAGCGATTACTGCGGCGTGCCAGAAATCAACCGCAAAATCCTCAATTTCAGCTCCAGCCAATACGTCCCGAGTCGCTTGCAGCTTGCCTTAGCGAGTTCTGTGCCACAGCTGCTCGCCCATTTATTCCAACGGCATGCAACCCCTTCACATCGACCCCAATCCATTTTAACTCGAGCTTTCAGTTGTTGCCGCTGCTTTAGCCCATACAGCATTTGAACTCCTTTTCCGAACTGTGCCTGATTGAGCGAAGGCCCCATCGTTCGCCTCCCCTCACCACGCCCACTCTCCCGCCGACCGCTTTTATGTTTTCCCCAAATGTGCCGCGTCTTCGTTATTTTATTGTATTTGCAATAGGCAGCAAATACACAACAATTTGTTGTTGTTGTTACGCTGGTATTGGTGTATTGGTATTTATTGGTGTGTGTGTGTGTGTGCACGTGGCGAGACTTTGTTTGTGCTCGTGTGCGTATTTGTTTAGTTGTCTTGTGTGCCTCTGTGTACAATGTTTTTCGGCCGTGTTGGCAACTCTGTTGTGTGCGCCACACTAGTGCCAGCACCAACAACAAAAAGCCATTGCACTCCATGATGGGCCCATGGGCCTATTTTGCCAGCAATTTCTATACGGCTCGACCGCCGCGCATCGTTCATCTCGCCCTCCCTTTTCCGTTCAGAAACATTGTTTTCTGACTTAACATTTCTTGTTTGCACTTCAAATGTTGTTGTTGTTGTTTGTATATAAATAAAAACACACATAAATTTTCGCTGGCAGCGCTAACTTGCGTCTAATGGCGTTTTATTTCACCTAAAATCCGGCAGCAGCAATACAAATATTGTACAATAAAACTTGCTTCGAAGTTTGCTTAAAAGTTGCTTCGCTCATTCCTGACTCTTGACTTGCTTTACAGTATTTTTGTTTTTTGTTAAAGTTGCGTTGCGCCATTTTGCCCGCTTTTCATTTTCTTCCAATGCAACGTTGCAAGTAAACTTGACGCGGTTGTTTAGTGTCTCAAGTGTCGCACAGTAGTTGGTTTGTTTGTGCTGCTTTGCACTCGTCGCCGCGCGCTCTTTCACCGTTGCACCGCAGTGTTGCCAGATCAGGAGATTTCCTCCTAGATTTAGGAAATTCTTGGCCTTTTAGGAGAATTTTTAGGAGGAAGAATTGTTTAGGAGAAAGTTTAGGAGATTTTAATTTTATGTTAGGAGATTTTTCGGATCCTTAGTGGATTTTTAGAAGATTTTCGGTTAACGAAGTATGTTGTATTGGGAACATTGGCAACAAAACATATTTTGGCAATGGTTTTAATAGTCAAAACACTCTTTTGTGTTTAATATTTCTGAGCTTACAAAATGTAAGTTCGTGTCTATTTTGTTTATTTTTATCTCGTTCGCACTTATTGCTTTCACAATGCTTCAAAGTGTATAATTTATGTAATAAATGAAAGAAGTTTACAAAAGCAAATTTTATACCGATCTAATTTTTTTATATGTTTTGTTTGTGTTAAGTTGATGTTAAGCTGATGCTGAATGAATACGAGTAAAGAAGTTGCAATAAAAAATACATATTTTAATGAAAATATTTATATATATTTTTATTTTTCTATGTGAAGTTGAATATGTAGTTCATAATGACAAAAATTATACAACAAATTTTTAGGAGATTTTTTACATTTTTTAGAAGAAAATTTCGGTTTTATTTTAAGATTTAGGAGAAAGTAATTTCAGATATCTGGCAACACTGTTGCACCGTAGTGCCGCATAATCGGCAGTCCGTGCGGTCGTCGCGTGGCACGCTGAGTGCGCTTCAGCGGGGAATGCAATTAATCACGACAATAAATGCGACCAAAGACAATGACAACCATTTGTTGACGCAGCAAACTTTGTGGCTGCGACAAGTCAGTGACTGCATTGCGTGAATGCTTCGTCCGGCGTAATGTGGCAGTTGCTCGAGGACAATCATTCCCCTATCTTTGCTGCAAATTGAGTTCAATTGATTATGAAAAGATTTGCTGTAGGTGGCTGTGATAGTTTCAATTTGTGTTATGAATAAAGGTGAGTGAGGGCGAGCCGTTGTTGCTATCAGGAATGTGAAATGGTCCGTGTTTATGTTGGTTTGATGCACGGCAACTATTTTGATTGCTAAATGGCAAAAAGGGTACACAATGCAAGACACAGAAACGAAGGCGGGAGAGCAACAAACACACAGCCGAAGTATTGCAAGTTCGATGGCGCTGCAAGTAAACAGACTACAGCGCAGTGGGAAACCTAGACAGCCAGGCAGACGTACGAGTACATACATATGTATGTATGTATACACATGCGTTTGTTTGTGTGCTTACATGAATGTTCGTTGAAAACAGACTCATAGCCAGTCAACCATATCAATGACTGATCTGCTTCTTTGTATTTGTGGGCAAGTACAACAACAAGTAGGTAGATGTAATAGAAGCGGTAGGAGTTTTACAGACTTAAAGGCAGCCACAAAGTTCGAGAGCTAAAGAAATATTGCTTGCAGAGGGCAAGGTGGCTTAAAGAAAAATGCGAAACTTTGACAGCAAAAAAGAATTTAATAGATTGAAAACTTCAAAAAAACCCAAACAAATAAAACAAAAAGAGAAACTCAAAGTTCTAACAAACAACATTTCGAGAGGTCAATGGTTCGAGTTGAATTTAATTTATAAGAAATTGTTAAGGCAGTTAAAAAAGATAAAACAAATGAAACTGAAATAAAGTTGTAAGCGAAGGCGATTTTATTCATGCATTGAACTTTTATGTACAAAAATACTTTCTGATGAATGTATAAACACATTTACACTGGTTGATGAAGAAAAGTTGGTTTTAGTGTGTTAAAATCTGTGATGGAATTGAAAACGAATTGTTTTTGGCGGACTGACTGGCAGAGCAGACTGCTGGACACCCTATCTACGTATCTACTAACAATTTTTCAGTCCAAGCTCAACAGTTTAACATGGATTTATATTTCGAACTAGCAGCGCCCCGCGGCTTTGTACGCAAGTTTGAAGTCAATTGGGTGAATAAATCAAGTTCTTCTTAACCCTTTGTTGATTTCGTCAGATTTTTATGACAAACTTCTTATCTAATTATTTTGAATTTGAAGTGTTTTCTCCACATTTGAGGTCCATTGGCGCATTGAATCATGTTTCCCCATACAAACTCTTAAATTATCGTTGATCCTGTCAGATTCAGATTTTGATTTTAGAAAAAATTAAAATCACTTATCGAATTACTCGTATTTCACATGTTAAGTGCTTTCACTAAGTTTGAAGTCAAAAGGCCCATAAAATCTTGTTTCTCCATACAAACTTTTAACCCATTGTTGACCCTTTTCGATTTTAATTTTCGAAAAAAATTAAAAACACGTGTCGTTCTCACAAAGAGTACTTTTACCAAGTTTGAAGTCAAAAGGCGTAAAAAATCATATTTCTTCATACAAACTTTTAAATCTTGATTCACCCCTTTAAGTTTTATTTAAAAAAAAAATTAGAAACACGTGTGAAATTATTTATGGTTTCAAGTGTTTTCACCAATTTTGGTGTTTTTTGTAGTCTTTCCGTTTACGAATCTTAAGCCTGGCTTCACCCCGTTAAATTTTGATTTCCGAAAAAAATTTAAAAATACATGTCGAATTATTTTTGATTTGGAGTATTTTCACCAAGTTTGAAATCAATAGACCTATTAAATCAAGTTTCTTCAAACAACACCTTAACACATGTTTTGCCCCTTTAGAGCGCGAATTTAAAAAAATCCCGTCTTAGCGAAGGTTTTCATTTTCAAGATGTGCCTATAGTTCAAATTTCATATTTGTACCTTCAGCGGTCAGTCAGTCAATTGGCAAAAAATCGGTTTACCCTTTTATTCGAATGGTTTCGGGGTCTCACATTCAAATCACAATTGACACTGCATTCCCCCAGTCTCGGCATTGCTTTTCAGCCGAACTAAGCCAACTGCAGTAAACTCCATTTTGACCTTTGTGCGTAATTTGATGTTTGAAAACTTCTTAAAAACTTTCTAATCATATCAGCAACTGTGGGCGAGGTCGGCAAAATGTCAAATGCTTCAAATTTAATTCAATGGCTCGAAAAAGTTTCTGGTCAGCAGTTTTGCGATTGGCATTAAAATGTGCTACTTTTTAAATATCGAAACAATGCAGCCAACGCCGCGGCGTCGTGTAATTGTGTGCCTTGATTTCGACGATGCAACGTCGACTGTGAAAAAGTTTGATGGAAAAAGTTTGTGTGCCAGTGTGGGGCACATAAATTTCAGACAGGCGCTTTTGTTTTTCATGTAATTGATATCCAGACTGTCCAGAGTGCGATGTTTTACACGCACGTGTCGAAGGTCGGCGGCGGCGTGCGCCAATTAAATCAATTAATGAGAACATAAGGCAAAACAAGAAATCGAACTGCCTGCAAGGCATAAAAGACGACAGAATGTATGGAAACATATTTACCAATTAATATACAAAGAGTGTGAGAGAGTGCGTGCCAAGTTTGTTAAAAAAGTAATGGCTTCATTTTTTTTGAATTTTCTTCAAACTCACATCACTGAAAGTTGCAACTAATTAGTTTGAAATCAGCTCGAATTTTTTTCAGGCACAAAATAGCAAAACTTTTTTGTTGTTCAGCTTCTTTTCTGCTACAATTCTTCGAATTGACAAAAGAGATGAAAAAATTCAGTCAAGTTAGCAATTAAAAGCAGAATGTAGAAAAGTTTTCTGGTCTGTAAACGGTGAGTAAGTAGCATTGTTGTTAATTAGCATCAACGAGCAAAGGATAACCACAAGAAGAGCGCCAAAGAACGCAGCGACAAAGCATCGTACAGCGACCAAATCAACAAACGATAAAAACGAAAAGCCAATTAGACACAGCGAGCGCTGCAATTGTATTAGTGCGCTTTTGGGTGGGATGTGCGAATTAAATTTAAATGCTCTGCAATCTACGATGAGAAGTGTTCGCCGCTTTCTGCACAAATGTCTAATCACGTATGCCAACGTTGTTAATTGCCATGAAGGCGATGACAAAACAAATTCAAACAAAAGAAATACTAAACAAAGTAACAAAAATTAAACGAACGAAACGAATTTGTAAATTGCAAATTAAAAACATTTTTGCATTTAAGCAAATTTGTTTCATTTCGATTTCGAGCTTAGTCGCGTCATCGAGGCAGTTGCAGGTAGTGGTTGTTGCTTTTGTGTTTGTTGTTGTAATTTTGATTTAATCGAGATGCGTATAGATATGTAAATTAGGAATCAATTATTGAATGCAAATATTTATTTAAGCGCACACGTATACGAGCTTAAATAGATGCGAGATATAGGCAAACGCACACATACACACAAACACACACACTAAGCCATATCCACCTCGGTGTGTGTGTGTGTGCGTGTGTAGAGAGAGAAACGGTTGAGTGTGCAAACACAGACAAGTGCAGGAAAATGTTTCCGGTAAGCGCACACGCGCACAAACAATACAACAGAAACAACTACACTGCAAGAAAATTAAGTACATTTTAAATTCAATTTTTCTAAATAATTCATATTAATTACTGAAATTAAAATACAGCGCGAAATTAACCTTGAAGTTCCGTTTCGGTCAATTAGACACAATTTTCGAAACAATTTTCCACTTTATTATTGAGCAATTTTACACTTTAAATCATGTTTTTCCATATAAACTTCTAACAGGTTTTTTACCCGTCAAATTTTTTTTCGAACACTGAAGAACATGTGTTGAATTTTTGCTGATGTGGAGTACTTTCTTCAAATCAGAAGTCAATAGGCCTATTGAAAGAATTTTTTAATCCTTTCTCGATTCTTGTATTGAACACGTATTGCTTTTAATTTCAAGTGTTTTGAAGTCTGTTAACTAAATCATGTTTCTCCATACAAATTCTGCACTCATTGCTGAAATACCCAGATTTTGATTTAACAAAATTAGAAACATTTGTCTAATTATTGATTTTTGTAGTGGTTTTACCAAATTTTAAGGAAAGAATCTCATTAATTCATTCATTTTTTTTTATTTTTCCGTATACAAACCTTAACCCATTCTTGACTCTGTTAGAATTTGATTAATTAAATTCATTAAACCACATCACATTTTGCCAAACAACATGTTAACCAATTTTTACCCTTTTTCAGCCATGAATTTTGTAAAATCTCTTCTAATTGGAGGTTCGTTTTTTCAAAAAAACAGTTCCAATTTAATTTTATTGCTCTTTGGCCTTGGTGAAGATAAATCAGTCAGTCAGACAGAAAAAATAATGATATGCACATATATATAGATTATACATTACGTTACAAAGTAAGGTTCCAAAAGTCTGAAGAATTTTCTTAAAAAAAAAAATTTACATAAGTGAGGAAAAAATATCGTTCTTCAAACAGTTTTTAGACTTGGCTGCATGATTGCTGTGTTTAGTAATCTGTCGATGCTACCTCTAAACTTAACCTTCTTTGTTGTTTGTCAACATCGGATGACCTTTTCATTGATCTACTCCCCCAACGATGGAATTTTTAATAGTTTAAAAATATTCGATCAAATAATTGGCCTTTGTTATCGTTGCCGAACCAATGGTGATTTTAAAATTTTTGCTCAAACCAGGCTGACTTTGCTTTCATATTACAGCGTGCGACAAAAATTAAAAAAACATTTCACACTGGTAAAAATCCATATGTGCGTGAAACTAGAGACCAAACATAGTAATACTGCGTACTCAGTTTTTCATTTCTACATCTTTTGTCCTTTTAAAAAGACCTCAAAATTTTGAAGGAGATACAAATAAAAAAAATATAAAAATACCTAACCTCGTTAGAATATGGCGGTGTGTATATCTAATGAAAGACGAAACGCTCAAGAATTTAAATAAAATTAATTTTTTATCTATTTCTAAAAAAAAGATATGAAAAAGGTCCTTTGAAAACTTTAATATTTTATATCCTTGAAAATTTATTTAGAATTTTTTTGAAAAGTCGCTTCATTGATTTTGTATCTTTTAAAATACTGATACTCAAATAAATAAGAATTTTTGTACTTCATTAGAATTGCAGCTTCCGCCTTTTTGTTAATAACTTTCGAACCAATAAAGTTAGAGTAATGACATTTTGACACGGTATCAAGGAGATTTGGGGTTTTAACATACTTACTTTTCAAGAAAATTCAATATAAATTCTCAAGGATATAAAGGATTAAAATTTTCAAAGGATCTTTTTCATATTCTTTTTTTACAAATAGATACGAAATAAATTTTATTTAAATTCTTGAGCCTTTCCTCTTTTATTTGATGTACATATCGCCATATTTTAAGGCGGATAAGTATTTTTTATATTTTTTGTATTTTTTATCCCCTTCAAAATTTTGAGGTTCTTTTAACCCATTGCTGCCGGGTACCAGTTCCGCCGATACGATTTTGATAAAATTTCATACACGACCTAGAAGTGACCTAAAATGATCATAAACAATTTCAGCTTTATATCTCTGCACGTTGCTGAGATATTCATTAGGTATTTTGTACCCATTAAGCAGCAATTGTAGCTTTTTTCCATACTTTGTGAAGTGATCAGCTAAACACGTGAACAAAAGTTGTATTTTTTACAGGTGAGTTAGGAGGCAGATTTTTGTGAAGTTCTAAGCCACTACGTTTCGCCACATTTTCCACCTCCGGAAAATTCACGATTTTTGGAGTCTGGTAACTCTAGCTAGATGGCGAAATTTTAGGGTGACCTTCACTAGGTTAAGGTAGTTCCATCTTTACCATCTTTACTTTGAGAGATCTCAAACATTGACTTTTTTGTGATTTAAAAAAAAATAAATTTTCATGGGTAAAATTTTACCCATTAGGCAGAAATGGGTTAAATGGACAAAGGATGTAGAAATGAAAAACTGAGTACGCAGTATTACTATATTTGGTCTCTAGTATCGGGTGTTTTTTTTAGAGGTATAGAACTTCGAATTGAAATAAAACACAAGAAAATCATTTAAATGTTCATCAATTTGGCTTTATTGGAAGGATAATTTTATGCCATTAATGTTTAAATATGATTTCGGGCATGTGGCCGCCGCGGCTGGCTCGAATAAAGCCAATTCTACAGGTCCAATTTTCAACCACTTTTTCGAGCATTTGGGGCCGTATGTCGGCAATAACGCCACGAATGTTGGCTTCCAAGTCCCCTAACGTTTCTGGTTTGTTGGCGTAGACGAGCGACTTCACATATCCCCAAAGAAAATAATCCAATGGTGTCAAATCACACGATCTTGGTGGCCAATTGACAGGTCCATTCCGCGAAATTATGCGCTCATCGAATGTTTCCTTCAATAAATCGATTGTGACGTGCGCTGTGTGGCATGTAGCGCCGTTTTGTTGGAACCACAACTCATCCACATTCATGCCATCCAATTCGGGAACAAACTAGTCGGTTATCATGGCTCTATACCGGTCTCCATTAACGGTAACTGACTCCTCTTCTGACTGGGTCCTCTTCAACATTTTGCTCTACAGCGGCAATTGTTTCTTCGGTGCGCACTGTTCGACGTCTCTGCGGATGCGTATTATCACATAGAGTAAACGTAGTGCGAAAACGACCCATGGTTAACCGAATTAATTGCTCTGATGGACGATTATGTCGACCATAAAATGGACGTAGCTTGCGGTAAACTTCGCGAACTGAACCATTATTTTCGAAATAAATTTGCACGATTTGCAAGCGTTGTTCTTTTGTCAACCTGTTCATGATGAAATGGCAAACCAAACTGAACATAAATGACATTAGAGTTGCCAGATTTGACCACAAAATGCCAAAATAGTTTTATCTCTATTCGAAAAACAAACCTCTAAAAAAAACACCCTATATATATGAATTTTTCCCAGTGTGAAAAATGCTGTCGCACGGTGTTATTCACTCAATTGGATACTGTTGCTAACTAATCGTGGTTAGGTTAGATTAGGTTAGGTAGGGAAGCGACCGACAGAGACTGTACTTCCACTCGGAAGCTTTTTAAATGATTCTGGAGCTAACCAATCAGTCTCAACCCGGGGCAAACCTGTTCGACCTCTCGATAAAGAAGAGCAGATTCGAAATTTTAACTTCTTCTTCATCCACTTCCCCTTTTTCTCCGCAGTCTCTACAGACACCACTGGACGAGAGGCGCCATTTGATAAGCATAGATCCAATGGCACAGTATCCAATGATGACTCCAACGAGCTGTTATAATTATATAATAATTATAATTATTAGCAATTATAATTATGGTTTTATTGAATTTTATTGTGTAAATAGTTTATTGAATATTTTCAGTACAGTATTCTTTTATATCTCATAACTATAGCTTGATTGATTTCAATATTCAATTTGTATAATTTTGTTTTAATGTAATTGAATAGAATGCATTTATATTCTACTCAGTGTATGTGTAGCAACACTGTGTGGTCGTTTACGACAACTGACATGTAAACATGTGAATGTGTCTATCGATTACTCCTTTAACCTTCGCCAACATCCCGCACGGCCTTTTTCCACACATACAGAAACAACACACAAATATGAGTTTGGCTGACTGTGAATGTTTGCATGTATTTTGTCGGTTAAAATGCGATTTGCTGAGCAATTTTATCAATAATGCCTGCGGAAACTCACAAACACATACACACATATCATATTTCTAGCTATGCAAGCTTAGAGAGCTGCTCTGTCTGTGTGTGTGTGTTTACGCATGCAAACAAAAATACTGAAATATTGGCACACGTACGCGCACAGCGATATTTGCAAAATCTCAAAATATGAAATTGCAAATAACTACACACACACACACTCACTGTCGCCTTCGCATGCTGCACGCTGGCGCAAATACGTCGATATCGAGCAGTGTGCGCGTTTTTGCGCAATGCGTCGTGTGCAAGCATTATGAACACATTCGAATTGCCATTGGAAATAAAAGCGAGATTTTTCACTTAAATATTCACATCCGCATACACGTTCACCTCTCGTCAGCGCGCTCGCGTCTCTGCATCTTTTATCGCTCATACGCTACGTAGGCCCCTGCAGCGGTTTGCACGCAGCGCGCGCAACATTTTGCACCAACCTTTCCCTCCGCCGTGTGAGCCTTTCGGTTTTTCTACACGTTGCTGTTGTTGCCGCTGCATGTACATTAATTAATTAAACGGAATTTAAGCGAAAATGAACTGCAAATTGTAAATGTCAAAAAGTTTCATTTCAAACGGCAGCAACAACAACGAAATGCGGAACAACCCAACGCGACAGCAGCGTTAAAAAAGTTGAATGAATGTGGCAAAAAGGCGGCGAAAACGAGTGTAAAAAGTTGTGTTGCCAGCTTTTATGTTTTACCAAAGCAACAGTAACAAAACATTAAAAAAAACCACATTTCAGAGAGAAACAACGACATTCGAAATGTTCAGCGCTCTGTTTTTGCCATTTCCCTTTATTTTTCGTAATTTCGCTTTGTGTGATTGTTCTAGGTGCGTTTTGTTGTTGTTTGGAATTGGGTTTTGTAGAAAAGTTTGCAGTTAATTTGGCATTTTGTAGCGCACTGTATTTGGCAATTAGCAAAAGTTGTCAAAATCGTTGCGCCGAGCAACAGAATGTCTGACGCATCCCGCTGGCAGGCAATTTCGCTAATGCGCGTGGCCGGAAAGAGGCGTTTCGTTGCCAGCATTTAGCTATTTGCCTCGCTTTAAATTTCCACTTGGCTGCGTTGTAATTAAGAAAAGACAAATTATTGCCGCTTCTTAATGCGTGACAATAAATAAGCGCGCGCGGTTCATGGCACTGTGGGGTAAATATATCTCTCAATGGCTTGGAGAGTTCATAAACTTTGCAGTGATTAGTGAAGAAGCGATTTAAAGTGCACAAAAAATTCTTTGGCTTTTTTAAGTTTGTTATCAGTTTCAAGTTGAAATTCAATGACATTCTTTAATGAGTTTATTTCCGGTGCTCTTTCTATCTGTCTTTTGTTTCCTCTTCCCATAATATCGAATTGAAAATTGAATTGCATTGTTCCATCCAAATTGCATTTATAATTTTTTTGCAGACATTATTTTGCTGCACAAAGAGTCAACGAGCTGGCCAACTGAAACCAGAAAATGAGAAATTTCCAAGGCAACAATGAAGCAGCCGATTATCGAAAACGTACTCAAGTCATTTCATGGCTTCATGCTGCCATCTCCCTCGACATTAATTGCAACTTTTTACTTTTTTCTCATTTCTGAAAAAATACAAAAAAAAAAAAAATAAAAGAAAGAAATTGACATATTTTATGTTGCAGCGCCATGGTTGGCATAGAATTTAATTAAAACATTGCCAGCGTTAAGCGTTGAGCGGCTAAGCAGCCACTCACCGGTGGCACAGCTGGAAGCAGAGAGAACAAGCGAAATGTGTTTAAATATCACGAATCGCAACGGTAATTGAAGCCAACTGTGCGCACTGCTTACACACACAAACACACAGAGAGGCGCTCACACACACACATCGACTCAAGCATGACCCAGTTGTGCGTTAAGCTGAATCAGCCGCCGAAGTATCTATGCGCTACTTGTTGGCTGCCGCGGCGCAATGCATCGAATGCGCCTTTTGGCTGGAGGTACATGAGCATACGCCCACAGAAGCACAGTGAAGCGCGGCTATGTGTAACCGCTGTAAATGAGCTCCGGAGCTAACAGCAAATATTTCACTGGTCTTGAGAACAACACAAAATCACAAATAAAAAAATCAAAATTTCATTACTCTAACTTTATTAGTTCGAAAGTTATTAAAATAAAGGCGGAAGCAGCAATTCTAATGAAGTACAAAAAGTCGAATTTACAGTATCTGTCCATTGAATTACGAACGGTGGGAAAATATCCAACATTTTGACTTTGAAGCTTAATAAATAAGAAACTATTTAAAATAAATTAACAAAATACGATTTAATTTATTCAGCAATATATTTATTTATATTCCTTTAAATTTAAAAGTGTATAGATTTAATATTTTGTTGCCCCGCCCCTGTTTTTCAATGCAGCTTTTATTCTATCGGGCATACTGCGAATGCAAGCATCAATCATTATTTTTAAATCGGCATCATTTGCCCACACATCTTTGATATTATCTTTCAAAATTTCAATTGTGGTATTTTGTCGCTGATACACCTTTCGTTTGAGATAAGCCCAACAATTCTCTATCGGGTTTAAGTCCGGAGAATTGCCGGGCCACGGTAGCACGTCCAAGTCCAACGAATTTATGTGGTTAATGCTAGCTCTGGCTGTGTGGCAAGGCGCCCCGTCTTGCATAAAAGTGTATTCTCCCGCTGGATACTGAAGACAGTTAAAATATGGTACCATAACATTTTGAAGGACATCAATGTACTGGGCAGACCGCATTGTACCCTCAATGAATTTTACCGGGCCAGGACCTTCACTGGTAATGCAACTCCAAATCATTACCGCGGGGGGATGTTTGATTGTGGGAAGAGTGCAGGCATCAGAAAATCGTTCTCCCACTCTTCTTCGTGTAAAATTCGCCACTTCCTTCACCGCCTCCAGACGGCATTCATCACTGAAGATGACCTATGAAAATGAAAGAAATATTTAATTTCAAAATGTTCGTTTTTACAGATAAATCACATCAAAAAATATATGCTCTGTAATTTACCTTGTTCCAATAGCTTGAATCGTAATCCTTGTGGAGTTGTTCCAATAGCTTGAATCGTAATCCTTGTGGAGTTGTGCCCACAAAAAGCGCCGCCGCCGCATCTTTACCGTTAATTTAGGCTTTTTGGCTGGCTTTCTGCACTTTAAGCCGTTTTCATAAAGACGTCTGCGTAGGGTATGATGCGATATCTCAACCCCATAGTTTCTAACCTCATTCCAAATGCTCAGGGACGTTGCGGTTCGAACTTCTAAGGCTTTTCGCACAATCAAGCGGTCCTCTCTAGCAGTGGTCTTCCGGTTTCCTTTGCAATTTTGGTGATTACTCCGAAAAATGCCTGCATCGTCAAATGCCTCATTGTATTTTTTTGCTATTGCAGCAACTGAAGTTTTTGAAATTTCCACGATTCTGGCTATTTTGGAATAGGTCACACCCCCTTCTTTGAGAAGAGCCACGACTTGCATCTTTTTTTCGACTTTTATGTCAGCTTTTTTACCCATTTTCTTCTGGAAAGACTTTAATTAGAGAACTATCTCGTTTCAGATGCACGTAACTAAAACTGCAATTTTTTTACGTACGTTTGTTGTCGAAACTATCAATAAGCCCGTTCAATACAAAATTTGACCACTATTTCGATCTTCGACTGATTTCACTGAATTCACACGCGATAACACATCAAGAACGAATGACTGAAATTTACGGCTTTGACAACATTACTATTGCTTACGCCCTCGATCGAAAAGTAGGCGGATCTTACATTTTCAAATCAAAGCCTAAATACTTCAAATAATGTATGCAAAGCCGACTGCTTCATTTTTATTTTTTTTTATAGTGAAAAATCTTCATAGAAAGTGAATATCATGAAAAATTGTACTCGTTCGTAATTTAATGGACAGATACTGTATTTGCGTATCAGTATTTGAAATAATAAAAAGATACAAAATCAATGAAGCGAGAATAAATTTGAAATTTTGACACATGATCAAGGAGATTTTGGTTTTTAACATACTTACTTTTCAAGAAAATTCTTTATAAATTTTCAAGAATATAAAGGATTCAAATTTTCAAAGGACCTTTTTCATATCCTTTTTCTACAAATAGATAAAATATCAATTTTATTTAATATAAATTCTTAAATTCTTTTAAAATTTTAAAAGGACCTTTTTCATATCCTTACAAATTGATAAAAAATCAATTCTATTTAAATTCTTGAGCCTTTCCTCACATATCGCCATATTTTAACGAGGTTAAATTTTTTTATTTTTTATCCCTTTTAAAATTTTGAAGTCCTTTTAAAAAGACAAAGGATGTAGAAATGAAAAACTGAGTACGCAGTATTACTATATTTGCTCTCGTGTCACGCCCATATGGATTTTTTCCGGTGTGAAATTTTTTTTTCATTTTTGTCGCATATGGCGCATTCAACTTAGCGCGTGTTCACTGTAGTTGCATTGCATATACCGCCCAGCAAGCACAAAAAACACACATTTTCGAATTAAACTTTTTAGATGTTTTCGCTTCAGCACCAACACCAACCAATCAATGTCTTCTTTACGTGCGCCGCCCGCTCCTCGTCTCGTGCGGCTCGCTTCCGGCTTATGCTAATCTGCGGGATTTTCAAAGTTGTCTTTTCGATTTTTTCAGCTTTCTCGACTGTCCCACTTTTCAGCGTTGGCCTCAATTCTTCAATGTTGACTTGGTGTTGCTGCTGCTGAGCGCTCTTGTTTTTGTTGTTGTTGCATGCAAATGCAAACAAGTTCAAGAGTCACTTAAAAGCTGAAGGACGCACACACACACACACACAGACACACAAACATATGCAGGCGTGTGAAGCGGACCGCCGCTTGTCGATGGTGATGGGTGTTGGAAGGTTTGGGATGGTGCCGAGCATAAAAACGTACAAGAAATTGTGGCAGCCGATAAATGTAAAAAAATACTGAAAATATAAATGCGTTGAAAAAATTAAAAAAAATTTGAAGCAAGCTGCTGGTAAGGTCGTCGCATCAGTTAGTGAATGAGTGTGTGAGTTGGCGAGTGTGTGAGAGGGGGCGGCCATGGCATTTATTGTAGCCATTCATGAGCACAATTGCGGAGGTGTGAGGCGCGTTCGATTCACCACGAGATGCGCCTGAAAATTTGGCTATGCAAAAAAGCGAGAGCGAGGCAAAGCATCAAAAACGATAATATAAAACTGCAGAGAAAAAGAAAAAATATAAAAAAAGTAAAATGCAAAACTGCAGAAAAGTGCATGTTCCGAAATTTAGCATCTTACACTTTTCGTTGCCTTCAGTCTCTCCGCGCTTATCTTCATTGGTTGCTCGTTGCACGCTTCGTTGAACGAAAATGACTTTAGGCGTTGGTAAGTAGTTGAGTGCAGCAGGCGACGAAAATCGAAAAACATGTAAAAAATTCCGCTGCAGCTGTGCATTTTTTGTGTAGCAACAGATTGTGCCGACTGTAAGTCGATAAAGCTGCGTAAATATTGTGCTTTTCAAACTTTAAATGTAGCAAACACGGTTAAAGTATTAGAAACCAAGCGGAGTTTCAAAAGTTGAAGATTTCAGTGACATGTGGCATGTGGTGTTTTTTTTTATTTTGTAATGTAATTTCAGCTTTCGAAGCCCAATTCGTGTAAATTTTTCGACATCCAGAATTTATAACTTTTGTTAAACAATAATTCATCTGAGTACTTGGTGGCATTGAATTATTATTGAAATGGAATTCGAATTTGAATTTTGCAATGGAATGATTGAATTTTGAGATTTTGCTCTCTTTGAAAGCGATAAGTGTTAAGCGAGCGTGGTTTCTGAAAAGTTTTGAAGTGAGTTTTCTTCTCATAAAGCAAACACTTTCACATCGCCAAAAGTTGGACGTTTGATGTGCATTAAAATGATCTTTAATCGTATTTTGAGTATTTTTCTGTTATTATTAAAACAGATTTTGAACGTAATTTAATGTAATTTTTAACAAACAAATTTTTAATGGGTGTTTGCTTACAAAATCTTAAAATTGGAAAAATTTATTTTGGCAAATATTTTCAATATTATTTACTACAAGCAGTTTCATTGATTTGCGACTTACAGTTCCAAAGTTACGCGGAAAATTTGAGTCACAAAAAACTTGCCACGCCCCTTGCCTAACGGCCATCAAATTTTGCCAGTAGAATGACACATCTATGGGATGACGCTATACAAAATTTCAATTTTATCCGACTTATGATTCCGAAGCTATTCCTCATTAAAAATGTGGGTTGTATGGGCGGTGCCATGCCCCCTCGCCCAATAAAAAACCGATTTCCCCTGTCCAGGGACATGAGTAAATCGGAAGGGTTGTGCCAAATGTCATTGATGTGTGACCTGTAGTTCCAAAGTTATTCAAAACATTTGGGTCGCTTGAAAAGTGCCACGCCTCTTACCCAACACTTAAGAAATTTTACCAGTGAAACGACACACCTAAACGGTCGCGCTGTACTAAATTTCAGTGCTGTCCGTCATATAATTTCGAAGCTATTCCACATTAAAAATTTGGGTTGTATGGAAGGTGCCACGCCCATCTGTCGGGTCGTATTCGAATTATGTAGTTTACCGATATTTAGTCAAGATGAACATTATATGAAAGATTCAGCTCAATCGGACGTCTAGTTTTTGAGGGTTAGTGTTGTGTGACTAACAAACAAACAGACATTAATTTATATATACAGTGGTGTCTAGATATAGTGAACTAATTATTGCAAGGCCTGTTCACAATCTTGAGGTAGTTCACTATATCAAGGTTAACATTTTTGTTCAAAAACTATTTAGAGGCTCGATGTCAAAATTTGGGTGTTCACTATATCGAGGTGTTCACTATATAGGGGGTTCACTATACCCAGACACGACTGTACATATATAGATATATAACATTTCTATGGCCAAAAGCAATAGTTGCTGAATGTCCTGTTTAGACAGCCAAATAAATTGAAGCATTTTAGTTCTTAATGGAGTTTATCGCTTTTGCTGTTCACACATCTCAATTTGGTTTACACCTCAATTTAACTGTTTTCGAAAATGTTATCGAACATGTTTTTGTTTTATCGGAAGAAAGGCTTCTCTCAGTTTATGTACAAAAAAGTTCTTAAAAACATTTAGTAATATTTATTCAATATCCCTTTGATGCCCAAATTTGTATACGAAATTTCAAAGCCAATTAATGTTCAAAACGCTGTCAGTTTTTCATTTTTGTTTTTGTTCCGCTGATTGTGAATGATTTTGCTTATCGATAACGGTACGATACAGGGTTGTATGGAAAATTGTGATCAAGTTATGGTAAATTGAGAGTTAATTGCAATTGGCTAAATTGAGATTTTTATATGACAAATTGAGTTCAATTTAGAGCTAAATTGAGTATAAATTGAGAAAATAGTCTTAATTACGCAATTTAGCTGGCTATCTGAATAGGGTATAAATTCATAAGGATTATTTTGAGCACTACTCTTTAAGGAACCCTCGAGCCTCTTATTCAATGCTTTCTCAAGTTGACTTAAGCGTTTATCAATTTTGACGCAGATATTTATGCAGTTTTTTATTATATCTACTACTATTGGTTTATATTTTGTAATTTTTATATAATTTATCCCTTTTCACATTACAATTAGCTCTCGGACAGAGATCTACCACCAAAATCACATCCTAAGTTTCTTTAGAAATTTGGGCTAAGGGAAATTCTTTAACCATTAAACAGGAAACACAGTCGATACGAAGCAATGCAAATTATAACTAAAAATGTTCTTAGTTATGAAGAGAAATTCCACGAAAATTGCGTGAATAATAGAAACTATGTAAATAATTTGGAAAATATTTGGCAAATTCAATGTTAAAAATGACAAAATGCAAATATGGAGTGAAACATTACATTTTTATGATTGTGGCATCTCAAAGTATTGAAATATCATCGCATGCAAATTTCTTATCTTCTCTTTTGTTGTTGTGGCTGACATTGCGGCGCGTTTCGGCTGATAACTGCTCGCAATCACCCTCAGGTTTTTCATTTTTGTCTATGGCTGCCAATCAATTCAAATTTGTCCTACGTTGGCGCTGATGATGGCACGCGCCGCGCTAAGACGAAGCATTCGAATTCTGTCATTTCATGCAAATAACTTTGCAGCACGAAATTCTCATTGACAGGCATTTCACACTTTGTACATTTCGCGTTGTTCGCTTTGGAATTTTCGGCGTAAAACTTTTTTTTCGGGGTAGACGTATAAGATGAAAAAGCGGTGGGACGCATTTTATGCAAATGTTGCGCTAAACTTTCTCACTGCACCTCACAGCAGACATCGCAACTGTACATTAAAGTGCTTCAAAAAAATAGTAGACTAACGAAAATTTACAGTGCAGTTGCAGGCAAGCAGTTTGCCTTTCTTTTTATAAAAATCGTAACTGATGCAAAATGACTTAATTTGATTTTGGGTGCTTTGAAGTTTTTAGAAATATTTTCATATTTCTCTGCGTTTAACGTTTATTGTGCGCGTCTTCATGCTGACATTTTTTAATATGCATGCATGAATTTCTATTAAAATTCTTTCTTTATTTTGTTAATAGAAACAATGAAAATGTTTAAAATATTTGTGTGCACTTAAGTAACGAGGTAGAAATATGCGAAACTCTGTTCCGGTTCCTATTAATTTGTATGTTTTTGTATGTACATGAATTTGATTTGAGTAAAGGAAAATTTTTTCTTGTGAAAACGAGCTTTTTCTAGACTCTTTGCTTTTATCTCGTACTTAAGAAAGCATTGAAATATTTGGCATTTTTGTGCAGAAACTTTGCAAAAAATTTTCCCAGTCTGTTTTGTCATTTGAACATAGATTTTCATTCAATATTTTTTAGTACCACGTTTTTTTATGATTCTGGGTTTTAAATGTCTACCCGAAAGTATGAACAAGATTCTGTCTTAGCCATTAAAAATCATAGAATCAATCAAGTCATGTTTGTGTATCGATCGTTTGTCAGTCTGTTCGTATGCAACTTTGAGAGACATTGGACTAAATTATTTCAGGTTATAACTGGCGTTAATACTCAAGGAAAATGTGCATAGTCCGCTTCCTTGTTACAGGGTTGCTATATACTGAAAAGGAAAAATATTGTTACGAAAGTCAGTCTGCTGGCCAATGCAGGCGTAGTTCGTATCACTGGATTATGCCCAAATAATACATGCCAAATGTCTTTAAAGCAGTTTACTACAGTAGTCGCTTTATTTATAATTTTACAGAGTTACTTTACTTTCACTTCACTGATTTACTAGTTACTCTACTTTGTTTTTACTTTACTTATTCGTGTTACACCGTTGCTTGTCGAACTCAAAACTTCCCCTCTGCTTCTTATAACTACTTGTCTGCCCAGAACATACCTCGTTCTCGAATCTTCCAGCATTACCTCGAACCGTTTCTGCAATAATGCCAGACCTCCTAAAAGTATGCAATGCTGCTGCTGACACAAATGCCCATTCAGTGTTGTCGTGTTGCATATGTTAGTGGGGTCATTAGTTGCATGCGGCGAAATATGTACGAATTAAGATTGACTGAAGAAAATCTTACTTGCTTTGTTTTGTATATTTCGTAGTATTTTACTACTTTTCTGCAACTATTTAATAGCCCTTTCCTACTACTATTTCCTTGTACAATTTCCCACACTTTCCTTGTACTATTTGACTTGTTTCAATTTTGTAATAATTTTTTTCTTTAAATTTTATATGCATTTTTTCTATAGTATTTTTATTTTATTTTTTTTTTGTAGTATTTCTCAACTGGCTTTTCTTATAATGGTTTTCATTTTTATCTCTTTAATATTATTTCCATATTTTCTTGGCACTTTTCCCTCTCACTTTTGGGGCTACTACGTTTAATTGATCTACTTTATCCTTAAAAAAATAAATGAAAACCCTAAAACCATCTCAATTTGTGCGCCTTTCGTTGAGCAGCCTCAATCCTTCATTCTCTCGTTTCCCTGTTGTGAAATTGTTATTTTTTCACCGTAAACTTGTTAGGCATTAGTGGCAGCGATAGTTGAGCTGAAATCGGAGCACGAACACACTGCCGCAATTTCGCATTTTTCCCACTCCGACGCTGTGTCGCTGTGTCGCTGTGCCGCTATTTTGTTGCTTGTGGGCGTCTAAACGTATTAGTCGCCTCGGCGGCAAAGTGCCATCAAGGCGCAAGGCGAAGCGTTTTTGCTGCTGCAACAGCTGCGGCTTTTGGACAGCAATTGTTGGCACTTTCGCCTGTCATAGATACGTTTTGTAGGTGCGTGGCCGCCAGCGAGTGGTTCGGACGAGTTGTTGGCTGTTTGTCGCTGTGTCTTTTGGAGAGTGTTCGTGAAGTTTTCGCACACTCAGATTTGACGTGCAAAGTGTAATCGAGTTTGCGTTTAGTTTAACAAGAATTCATATTAGAAACTGTGTGTGTGCCGGAAGGGTGTTGAGTGATAATGATGGGGGAAATTTAATACTATTATTTAGAAACTATGCTCAAAGTTGCCGCTCGTAAGCAGACTGAGCGCACCAGCGTTTGGGGGAGAGAAACTAACTATACGTCAACTGGGGGCCGTGAGTCTTTAGGGTTTAATCAAGGACCTTTACTATGTGCGCTATTGTCGTTTGCTGCTATGAGATGAGCATTCAAGTGCTTGAAGTGGAATTTACTAAAAATTAAATAAATCAATATAAAAATCAATTAAATTGAAAGATAGGAAAAATAAACTAAAAATTCAATTATCAATGCTGTAGACTCATGATTGGTAAATAAAAGATAGAAGAAGAGGAGATTTGGGCCATCTATGAAATTTTGGTAAGTGGCTGCTATGAAAGAAGTAAATGTAGCCCATTGTGATCGATTTAAATACCAGACTGGTTCATGAAATCAGCGAAAGTTTCATACAAATTCAAGGAGACTGTGCATAGCAAAATAGAAGTAAAAAATAGAAGTAAACAAAATTATATGGAACACATTAGTCTAACGCGAGTAATGTTTTGTTCATGGAGTCACATAAATTGAGGCAAGAACTACTTAATTGAGTTTATCGCGTTTGCTGTTCAATTTGGTTTACAACTCAATTTAGCTGTTATCGAAAATGTTTTTGTTTTAATGGAAGAAAGTTTTTTTCTGTTGATGTAATATAAAAAATAAAAAGTATTATAAAAAATAAAAATGTAAAAAAAAGTTTTTAAAAACATTTTTTGAGCATTTATTAGGGGAATTCTTTGTAATGTGCCACCCCTGCTCGATTTTGACGTTCCAACATAACTTTTAATGTGGTTTTTGTGGGTAAAAAAAAACGTAAAATTTGGTTAAGAAAAAACTTAAAAATAAAAACTGAAGGGTTTTGTTGCGGTGAAAAATAAATCAAATACCTGTAGAAAACTAAGGTAACTATTAGTGTTGGACTTAATTTTTAATGCTTTTTCATAATCCGAAATAATATCCGAGCATATCGTAAGAGGAGAACATTTATTCAATGATTTCCAAAATGGCGTGAAATTGTAAAGTGCCACCTTTTTTTTTTGTAAAGTGCCACCCCTCTTTTTTCATTGTTTTGTGGTCCTATATTCGGTGTTATGACTTTTTATTGCTCGGAATCGTCATTAAGATGAATTTAAAGTGTTCTTAGTAAATTTTTCTCTAATCCTACATGAGGAAGAAATTTCAGTTTTGTTTATTAATTTCCATACAATTATTCGTTTTATCGTTACCATTCAATTTGCATTTTGCTTTCGGTCATTTTCTATTAAATTCAAATTAAATTCAATAATCTTTCGTAAATTTTGCAAAATCGTGCATTTTTACTTGAGATTTCTACGTTTTTAGCGATTTTTGTAGGGGATGGCACTTTACATTAAAAAATTTTAGTATCGATTTTTAACACTTTGGGAAATCGGCTGTAAAATTAGTATTTACGAAAAATTCAAATGAGGTGTTTCCTTGGATCATAGCTCCTTAAACTCTCTTTCCAACGGTATATTAATATTGGCGATAAGTGAATTTTCTAACGAGTTATACGCAAAAAAGCTATGGGGTGGCACTTTACAAAGAATTTCCCTAATATTTATTCTACATCCCTATTGATGCAAACAATTTTGAAGTGAAATCAAGCAAACAAATATTATCAAACGTCTTTCGCTGTTGTCAGTTTCTCATTTTGTTTTTGGTTCCGTTAATTGTGAATAAATTTGTTTATTGATAACAGTAAGACACAGGATTGCATGGCTCAATTTATGGTAAATTTTGCTATAACTGCAACTAGCTAAATTTAGATTTTTATGTGACACATTGAGTTCAATTGAGAGCCAAATTGAGTATAAATTGAGAAAATGTCTTAATTGCGCAATTTAGTTGGCTGTCTGAATAGGCTACAAGAACTTTAATCGTTAAAGGGCAACAAATGTGGCAAATTCATAGTAGCAGCAATGCTAAATTTTAGTATCCTTTGACCTGTTTTCAAAGATTTCGAACATGAGTCTGAGTCATCCTAAAAGTAAGCCAAAATAAATTTTAGAATTTTCACAAATAACAATTTGTGGTTAGCAGCAATGCTAATTCGTAACAGAAATCCTAGCCAGTGTTGCCAGATACCTGAAATGACTTTCTCCTAAATCTTAAAAAAATACTGAAATTTCCTCCCATAAGTTAAAAAAATCTCCTAAATTTTTTCTTATAATTTGCGTAGTTTTAAAGGAATTAAACTTCTCAAAAAAAAAAAATTTATAAAAAATTCTGTAAAAAATTCTGGAAAATTTTAATATTGAATAAAAATAACTTTTTTTTTCTGGTCTGCTCACCTGACAATTTAATTATTTTCAATTTTTTTCAAAAGTTTTTTTGAAAGTTTTGCACCACACTTCTTCACACAACTCACAAAACTGATCACGAAACTTACGCAAACATTGTCGCAATGACTTTAGAAACTGTTAAAGTAACACCGTTAGAAAACAAAAATAACAATTTGGTCTAATTTTTTCCAAACATAACGGTAAATCGCTCATTTAAATTTCATTTTTTCAAAAGCGTGATCAGTTTTGTGAGTAACTGTACCTACATATAATTTTTTTTTGTAGCCTTTTTATTCATCTTCAGCTTGGCAACAAAAACTTAAAAACAAAACATATAACAAATTAATTAAATAAAAAGTGCCAATTTTGGCCGAATTTCATTGTAACAGAAATAAGTGAGAACGAGATAGAACGAGCTTACATTTTGTAAGCCTACAAATATTTAACACAATAGGATGCTTTAACTATTAAAATAGTTGCCAAAATATGTCATACTTCCTTCATACATCATACTTCCTTATCCAAAAATCTCCTAAAAATCCACTAAGGATCTGAAAAATCCCCTAACATAAAATATAAATCTCTTAAACTTTCTCCTAAACAATTCTTCCTCCTAAAAATTATCCTAAAAGGCCAAGAATCTCCTAAATCTAGGAGGAAATCTCCTGATCTGGCAACACTGATCCTCTCTCCTCTGGGGCCTTTTTCAGAAAATCGTTTTTTCATCCTAAAATTAAGCTTTACAAAATTTAGAACAACAATTGCGAGAGCTTCCAATTAGCAGCGAACATAAATTGCACAGATTTTAAACTTAAAGCTTTCGACAAATAGTATTTTCTAAACTGAATAATATATTTTCACATTCAATTCAGAAGAATTGCCTAAATTATTTACTTCAAGAAGACAATTTTGACAAAATCAAATCAAGCATTTCAATGCATTCGATAATCTTGAAAAGTTAAAATGCTTCAACACGCACGAAATGTTTCGATTGTACATCACATTAACTTGAAGAAAATTCGTAGAGCTGACCAAATTTTGCACACAAACAAAGCAACAGCAATGGAAATGGTCTGAAGAAACGTTTCGTCCTCCTTGCCGGCCAACTTGAGTGTGTTTGTGCTGCCAACTTGGGCGAATTTACGCGTAGAATAAACACTTTTTAATGCCAATAAAACACAAGAAGAAATAAAAAGTGTCGATACTTAGTGCTTGGGGAAAAATAAAGCATTAAAGTAGAGAACAAATAGAAATGAAAGCAGAAACATTTAAGCAGTAAATGGCAAATAAGGAAAGGAAGCGGAAGAAGATAGATAGATAGATAGATTTGAAAGGGGAAATGTGCACTGAGACCAAAGTTGATCTATTGTGCCCCCTACAACTTTAGAGAACGTCCCCCAATCCCACCGACCTAATGAAGCTTAGTAACTCACGTGGGAGAAGGTGTTTGACGTTCTCTTCTGCAAGCCAGTACTGGCCCAGGTGCTGTCTCCTACTGCGGCATACCGCATCGCAGTGCAGTATGACGTGCTCAGGAGTCTCCTCTGCCGTTCCGCAGAGTCTGCAGACGCTTACCTGTTCTAATCCAATTGTGTGCATATGTTTCCTCATCCTGCAGTGCCCGGTTAACAGCCCGGTGACCAGTCTAAGCTGGGTTTTCCCCAGTCTGAGGCATTCTTCACTCCATCTGGAGTTATAACCTCTGATGAAGATTTTCGATTGCCTAAGACCTGTGGCATTTGACCAGTGTTCTGAGTTCCTGGTTCTTTCCTCAAGTCTTAGTGAAGAAAGCGGAAGAAACTGAAATGAATTTAAAATCCTCCCTCCGCCAATTGAAAGACACATCGACGGAAGCGAATATGTAAATCTACTAAATAAACAATAACAATAAACTAAAAGCAACAACAATAAAATTCCACTAGCGCAGAGACGAAAACACACGAAGTGGCCGAAATTGGAGACAAATTTAAAAATAAAACCGAAATACGAATGAAAATGTTGAATGAGGCTGAAAATAGAGAACACAAGCAACAGTAAACCTAATGTTCAAATGGGGCGCGGGGGAGAAGGAGGAGACAATGAGTTTCACTGACTTTGTGATTTTGATGTGAATTTGTTTTCATGGCAACATGAAAGTAGGTTGCAAGACAATCACGTGCTTGAATAGGAGACAGCGGGGCTTGATGAAAAATTTGAGTCGAAATGAAGATGAAATCCTTTAATGATATTAAAGCCAGCTCAATACTTATCTACTTACAGATCAATACACAGCATTAAGTTACACGGAGCAGGGGGTGCAGGTGGTAATGATTATACACAAAGATACTTAAATTTTAAATTAGACTAACTGGAATGCTGCCGCAGGCTTTCAAGGATATTTTATATACTTTAAGAATATAATTAGGCAAATCTATAAAATGCTTTAGTTGCACTTAGAGATGATTAGAAGAGCTCAAAGGGAAAATGCGAATAACAAACAAAATAATGAAACTCTTAAAATAAAATTGGTTAATTGATTACAAAGAAAAACTATATTTTTTTAATTAGCAGAAATAATTTTGCTTACGAGTAGTGTTCGACCGAATATTCGGTTTCCGTTTCGGTTTCGGCCAAAATAAGTGTTTCGGTTTCGGTTTCAGTTTCGGCCAAAAAATGCCCGAACGACCGAAACCGAAACTTTCTAGAATATTTTTTACATTTAGAAGAGAATTTAGATGCCACCAATGTATATGAACATCTTTTTTTAGAAAATAATATTAAATTATTTAATTTTGAATATTAGCGAGAAAGGTACGAGAGGGTGATTTTTTATGTTTATGTTTGAAAAAAGAAAGAAATGTTTTTATTAATAAATATTTATTTATTTATGTTATGTTTGTTTGTTTGTTGTTTATTTACTTAAGTAAAATTCGTTTGTGTAAAAATTTTGATTTTGATGCTTGATGTGGTGATTTTTATTTGAGCTATAAAGTTTCGGTTTCGGTTTCGGCCGAATATTAAAACAAAAACCGAAATTTGTTTTCGGCCCAAAAAGTGGTTAAGGTCGGACACTACTTACGAGTATATATCACATTTGTCCAAGAAATTCCAAACATTATAATTTGTTGTTTTAAGCACTTTCAGTAAGTGTGAATAATAATTGATTTATTTAAAAATCAATTTGCTAAAATCAATTTATTTTGCATTATATTTAACGTAATTTCTCTGCCAAGCACCGAAATATGGCTGTCAACATCAGTTGTTGTTGTTGTGGTTTTGATATGCGATACAGTGTGAGTGTGAGAGTGAAAGCTGTTTGTCAGCCAACTAAAAGGAATGTCTTCAAGCGCTGCTGCTGCTGCTACCAAATTTGCGTTGCTTTTGACGTAGTGCAGCCTTTTCATTCACTTCGTCGTCAGCGGCGCCCGCGGCTGCCGCTGCTTCATCTAAATGCTTCACCTCAAACGCAGAGAGAGAGAGAGAGCCGACGAACACGTACACTTCAATAAAATCAATTTACACAAATTTGTACAGAATGAAAAGCAGTAAAACGCACCGACACCCACACATGTCCGCGCCACGTGTAACGGCAAGCAACCACACACACACACACACACACATACATAACTATACACAAATGTGGGTTTGCGGTGGCGCCCAGCCAGAGAGCCGCAATTTATGCAAGCTGGCAAACGCATTGACACAACCGCAAATAAAGTGTAAAGTGAATTTATCAACGACTTACAACAACAACAACATTAGCCAGAGGAATGCCTTGGCCTGGCACAACAAGACATCAAGCACGAAAATTGCTAACGAAAAGTTCGACATCAATGCAGATATGTGAGTAGGTGAGTTTGTTGTTGTTGTTGTTGCGCTGTGTGTGCGAACTGGAATTGAGGTATTTATGCGTGCGCGCGTGTGTGTGTGTTTGTGTAGGCGAGTGCAAGCAGTGCGGTTAAGATAAACGAAATGTATTTCCTTTTGTTGCTTGCTGACTGACTGACGGTAATGGTGCGTTCTCCGTGTCCCAGCGTCGCCTTCTTGTGGGTGTGTTCACGTGTGCGTGACTGCGTCTGCGTCTGTGGCTTTGACTGCGGCCGGTGCTGCATTTACGCCTTTCAGCGGCAATATTAATGTAACCGCCACAAAGAAAGCTACAAACAACAACGAAGCTCGAGACCAGCTCGAAGTCAACAAGCGACTTCTCATTCGTTCCTTCATGTTCGGCTTTTCGTTTTTCCTTTGGCATGCAGACAAGAAAAAACACAAAATTAAATAAACAAATACACGCGAAAAGTTGTTGCGAAAAACCGGGGGCGAAGAATAGAATTATAAAGTCAGCATCGACAACAAGTGTCACATGCTGCCAGCGTTGTTGTTGATCTTTGTTTGTTGTCGTTCTGGCTTTTTTCGTCTTTTTTTTTTGCTGCTATCATCATTGTTGTTGACAATCAAAGCGCAACACGTAATCAAGGTAAATAAATAAAAAATAAAGAAAAAAAAACGATTTCAAGTGCTTGCAGCGAAGGGAATTACCATGCCGCACGCGTCGCCTCAGTGCAGTCAACCCTCGGGTGCTGCTGTCTGAGCTGCTGACGCGCCAGCGTTGTTTACTGCTGCTTGATCCGGTTAATGGAGAGAAAATTTAAACAGCAAAAATTGAATTAAAAGTGATTTTGTTTTTATTTTCCCTGAGGTCTGTGTGCTTTGGCTTTGACTTGAAAGTGTAGTATTAAATTTTTGGGTTTCAGAGCACATTGCGGATGTTGAGTTAGTTTAATTGAAACTAGAAACTGACACTCACTCAAAGCTGAAATTGTATCAGTCGCAAGTTAACCGTTTACACGGCAACAGCGAATTTTTCATCAAATGTTGTTTTTTAGATATAAACCTAAATTAAAAAAATACGTATTTTTTATTTTTTAATATACTTTATTTTTGTAAGGTTTTTTTGTAAAAAAACATTAAAAAAGAAGCAAAAAGCATTACAACTAATTTTTTTATTTTAATATGTTTAGTTTTAAATGAAAATTTTTAAAGCAATTAATGCGTTTGTTGTAGCATAGTCCTACTCGGCATTTTTCGCAAAATGTTTGTGTGTTTTTTATTAATAAGTTTTAATCACTTTTGTTTCACTAAAATAAATGCGTGCAGCTTTTCGCAAAAACGGTAAAATAAGTGCTGTCAAGTAAAATTTAGCTACTTTTTCCCGCTATTAATGCCAGTATTTCAAAAAAGGAACCTTGCATAGTTGTAAAATAGCAAAAAAGAGTCCTTTTGATAATTACTTCCGAAATTACGGGCCGGTCGAGCAGTAGTGTGAGCAATTTGTTGGCTTTGGAAGGAAATAGTGTTGGAAAGGAGCGAGGGTTGGCATTTGGAAGGAATTATTTCTGTTGAGAAAACTCGGGCACGGAGCTATCGGTTTCTTTCATCTATAAAGCGTGAAACAGATTAACATATAACTATAAAAACCGGGTCCCCGAAAACCTCCTTGCTTACTCCTTTCTCGTTAGGGCCGGTGGCATGAATATTGACGGTCATAGACTGCAACGAATCCTTTTTAACACTTTCGCTATTTTGCTGCCATATGGCAACATGCTACTTTGTGGACGTCTGAGCCTTCTGTAGTTTCAGGAATACATTTTTTTTATTGGTCTTTAGAATAGTTTGAAGTTTTAGGAAAAATACGAAATTAATAAACTGAATATTTAAGTTTAAATAAGAGAAGTATAGGTACACGTTTTTAATGGTATATCTTGATATAGCAAAGGAAGAAGAAGCAA